>VYZM01016675.1:1057766-1078173 GCA_013398915.1 Dromas ardeola | reverse complement strand
CGTAGTCATTCTCTTTTTTTTTTTTTTGGCTGTGAAATAAAGGGATGGGTGATAGCCCACCAAAAGGATTTTAAATTCGGAAGAGATCTTGGTAACGTAATTCCTAATCTGTGCCGTAGGCAACTTCTGTAAAATACTTCTCACAGCCCTCTGCTTTTGAAACCTGTAAGAGATACGTGGAGCGCTCTCATTACAAAGATTGTTCGGTGGTAGCTTCTAGGTAGGCCGTATTCAGTGCCAGGTGTTTCAAGAATTGCTTTTGGTTTATATGACACTTGCTTCCGTAAGAGATCTCTTAGGGTGTCCCAGTATGCTAATTGCATACCCCGAAGCCTGTATGGAAATGTCCAAAGAAGCAGGAAGCTATTTACCTTTCGTGAACTAAAGTTTTTTTGACAGATCCCTGTCTGTGTGTGGCTTTCATGTTCCACCTTCCTCCTGTTCAAAGAGTCCATCTGTTGAAATCGCTTGTGCTGTGCAGGGATAAGGGATGAGCAGGGCGTAATCGCCTGTGTGTGATACCTGTACAGCTCAGGGGCACCTGCTTGACGCTGACGTTCAAAGGATTTTGACTCAGAGGGGTGGCAATAGCTAACTCTTACCTAGCGCTTCCAGTTGCGGGGCTTCGGAGGGCCAGAGAAACCGGCAGAAGATAAAAAACGGCTTTGGCATTGTGTAACTTTACTTTGGTAATCTCCCTGTGGTTTGGTTTGGGAGGAACAAGAGTAAATACGAAATTCAGAGATTTCTTTGCGCTTTGTGAATTTTCTATGAAACATGTAGAGTGAGTGTCAGTGCTTTTTATTTTAAGTCAGAAGAAGAATATTAGTTTCAGATATTTTTACTTCTCTGTCAAGGATGCTTTGGGCATCTGAGCTTTTTGGGTTATATGGTTGTTTTGTCTGTTAAGTATGTTTGCAGTCTGTTACTCCTCTGAAAGAAGAAAGGCTTTTATGTATTGGGTGACTTGAACAAAATTCCGACCGCACACAGCATTTAATGTCTAATTGCACTTAATGAAACAAACTTGACTTTTTGCAGGGGTCACCATCAACCAAGAGGCGGGGGCAGATGTTACAGCCCATTATTGAAGGTGAAACTGCCCATTTTTTTGAAGAAATTAAGGTGTGTACAGGGCATTTAAAAATAAATAAATAAATAAATACTTCCCAGCATTTGTAATAGGGAACTGAAATATTTCATGTTTGTTTGGAATTTCTGCTTTGACTTTCAGGAAGAAGAGGAGGAAAGTGATGGTTTATCTACAGACCTGAACGATATCTTAAAAACCGCTGTCCAAACCCAGTCTGTTTTAAGCCCAGTTGAAAACTCTGAGTCTGATGTTGAAGATGGTCAAGAGAAACTGACCCGGGACCTGAGGCTGTCGAGCACCCGCGCTGCTTCCATGTATGTAAAAATAAAGAAGCGACTAATTCTATTACAGAAGTTGCAATTATTGCACTTACGGCCGTGACAGCAAATCTGTGATGCTGGGTGGAAGGGAGTGACACTTCTCAGGAAGTGTTTGGCTTGAACGAGCGTTCTTTCCTCTGACATGCGTGACGAAGATCTTTTTGTATTCAGTGAATTGTTTAGTATCTTCTAAATCTTCTTCAGCCTTACTTGAGCTGTGTAGACAGCAGAAAATTTATACCCTTTTATTAACTACTACTTTATACTCAGTATTTCACCACCAGACAGACAGTGTATTCCTTATGAGCAAGACAAATTTATTATTAGTGCCGCTAGCTCAGTTGGTTTTGAGTCTGCTTTGAAGAATTTAAATGTTCTTGTATGGCCAACAATATTTTTCTTGCACTTGAAATTTTTAGGCCTGAATTATTGGAGCAACTGTGGAAAGCCAGAGCTGAAAAAAAGAAGCTACGTAAGACATTGCGAGAATTTGAAGAGGAGTTTTATCAGCAGAACGGAAGGTTTGTTTACCGTAAAACCAGATGCTGAGCAGCAGCTTCATTTTGCAGCCAAGTATTTTTTTCAACTTTCTTATCTGGATGTTGCCAAATGGAATCTGATCGGTTTTAATCTCTACTCTGAATAATCTCCTGAAGGAGATTACATTCTTGTGTGTTCGTAAGAGCAGAGGAAGTCTGCTCCTGAGTTTTGTTTCCTCTGTTACAGTCTGTAAAGCATAGTAATGAAAATGGAAGAAGTGGGTTTTTTCATTTAAAAAAATTAACATTTTAAAATACTTATAAAGAAGTATTTTTTATATATATACACACAGCCCCCCCATGCACCCCCAGATTATCCCTCTGTTTTTAACATAGGGCAGAGAAGTTTGCCCTAAGAAGTTTGTCCTTTATTCCAGTAAGTCAGTCCTGACAGCGGATATTTGCTTTACCAGTAAAGGGGTAGATCATGTTTATTCTTCTCTGTATTTAGCTTTTTTGGGCTTTTTTGAATATATATTTTTCTGAATTTGATTGCACTGCTGCCCTTTGTGTGTAATAGGAGGTTGTTCGAGGTGTATCACCTCAGGAACAAAACCAGTAATGTTCTTAAGAGGTCAGTCACTTTCTTGACTGGCAGATGTTCTTGCTTAGCTACACTTTCGACTGTATTTCTCCTTAAATATAAACTCCTGGCCCATTGGCCACAGAAATTCCACTAACTTACTGAATTTGGGACATAACTTCTTTTGACTTTAATGGCAAATAATGAGGTTGTTAATGAAGGGTTGATTTAAAAATAAGTCCGATTAATAGATTAAATTATTATAGTCCAGTCTTAGATAAATAATTCTCTACTGTCAGTTTGTGGGTCAGTCTACATATAGTGAAAATGTAGATCGAAGTAAATTTATTTGTATTCTTCTGTAATGTATACACAGGATCTGAAATTAAAGTCTTCATATCCTGTTAATAGTCTCCAGAAGGACTTAAGGGAACGATTTATAAACAATGCTGCAACAGTTGTGCTGAATAAAAGCTGCTGGGTTTTCTATTCCGTTTTTTGAGGTGATGGCAATTTTAACTACAATGAACTAAAATATAGCAATATGTCTATTATTGGCTAACAAGCTGCCAAAAATGGTTTTTATCTGCCCTAAGATAACTGCACGTTGCTGTTTTTGTGCTTGGCTCGCTGCAACACGGAGGATTTTCTTGCAACTTAGGTGTGCTTCTTTTTACAGGAACGTACAGAAAGAAGATCGGGTTCCAATGCTTGACGAGTACAGGGAGTACAAGAAAATCAAAGCCAAACTTAGGCTGTTAGAAGTCCTTATCAGCAAACAAGATTCTTCAAAATCCATTTAAATTATGTTCCTCCAAAGCAGTGAATAACATGATGTTTCCGTGATAGTACCACTGTACTTATTGGGTGCTTGTGTTCATTTGTCATGCACTGTTGAAAGAGTCCAGTTTGTGCACTTTATTGTGGTGCCACTAGAACATGTTTGAAGGGTAAGCAGGTCCTGGCTAGAGAGCAAATGAGATTTCGAAGTTCGAGACTGCTCTATCCAACTTTAGCAAACACAGTTTCCATCCAAGTTTGGTATTACAGATGCATCCATCTTGTTCCAAAACAACCAGAGCTTTTTTTTTCTTTAGCATTCAAGGACTTTGAGACTTTTGTTATTACCAAAATTTTGCATTATTGAAGAAATTATTAATAGCATAATGCTACACTGAACTACTCCTCTTGCCTATTTTTTATTTTGGAGGGGGTGGGGGGAAGTCAGCAAATTAAACATACGGCTCTTTTTCCTGGAACATTATAAAAAACAGACTGAAATTCCTGTCAAAGGACTGCTGTGGAACAACTTTAATTTTTGGTATTCTAAATTGCACCTATAACACAGTAATAATTAACTTCTATGGATTTTGCTCATTAGTGGTCACGTTTCCTTCTTGATAAAGATGACAGTGGACAAACCAGAAAGTGACCTTGCTTAGTGTCTTTTAAAACTTGGAAAACTGAAAAGTTATATCACATGCTGCCTACAGGACTTGTGTTACTGTTGTTCATTTTATCATTTTATGGGTTATTCTCGACTAGTGGTGACACGGTGTTTTGTCTGAATTGGATACTGCATCTCCTCTTTCAGAAGATTTGAGGACCGTAATGAACATGTCGGTGTGTGGGAAATCTGATGGCGCTCAGCCTTGCGTAGCTCCAGCAGAAGAGAGCTGGGCTTAGGACGGTTAAAATTCTACCGTACCTGAAATAAGTGTGGTATCAAGGGCTAAAATCAGTGTAGTTAATGCGCACCACAGGGTGAACCGTTGGTTTTGAACGAAAAATTACTGCTGTTTATCAAGATTTTGTTTTACAGTTGGAGAATAAAAATAAGTTACCTAACCCTTACGATGTAAGCAAAACAGTTTATGGGCCTTGCATGATTTAGCTGCAGAGTTGAAACTAAATAATGTTTTGAGTATCACATCTGCTGTGCTGAATGATGATTTAGCTACTAGCTTTATGCTCCGCAACAGCCATCAGCAGCTGGTTTTGATCTGGCGAAATCTAAGTGTTAATTTTAACTGGTGCTTTCTCAATTATTATTATTTTTTTTTTCTTTAATGTATCGGTTTGATTGTGGCCATGTTTTGCATGCACCTCCTCTCACTGCATGTTTTTATGACTGGCTAATGTCAACATAGCTATGATTCACACTGCTTTATGAAAGACCAAAAATGAACTTTCGTAAGAAATGGCTAGCATGTAACCTCAGAGACTTGCTGTTCTGTCACGAAGCATATGAAATAGGTTGAAAGTAGGATATTTAGTGCTCAGATTTCGTCTGTGTACTGTAGAATACTTCTCGGTTTGTTTTACTCTGCTTGTA
The DNA here is from genome assembly GCA_013398915.1 of Dromas ardeola. NCBI lineage: Eukaryota > Metazoa > Chordata > Aves > Charadriiformes > Dromadidae > Dromas > Dromas ardeola. The sequence continues at coordinate 1,073,363 of VYZM01016675.1, read as the reverse complement.
GGCATGTAATTTTTGGAATTCAGAAAAAAAAAAGCACTAAAACTATTGAGCACTGGTGGTATGCCTCTTTTTTTTTTTTTTTTTTTTTTTTTTTTTTAAACCATAATATGTNTTTTTTTTTTTTTAAACTGCAAAATGATCCGGGACCTTAGAGAATGATGAGGTTAAACTAGTCTTGAGACCATTTATCCATTTTCTTCAGTTCCATTGTGCAATGTACACTTCAGTTACTTTTCTATCAGTCTGCAGACACGGGTGTATCCAAACATTGAAACTAATGTGTACTGTATAGTGTTGTACATGAATGTTTGTGTTTTATATACCACATGCAAAATGTCAATATGCACTATTTAAATGTTTTAAATAATATATTCCTCCTTTATAATGCTTAAATCTATATGATTCCAATATTTTTATAAGTGAGTGAGTGATCAGACTGGTTCCAATTCAGAATTAACAGCTGCTTTGTGTTTGTTATGCAGTGTTTGGCTGTTTATTCAGTATAGTAGATAAGCATGGCAACAGTTATGCTGAGTGTGTTTTGTGCCATCCTTGTTGAGCAATAAATAAATGGTAGAACTAGGCATTTTGTGATATAACAGTTTTACTTTGGTAAAAGCAAAACCTATATATCTATATGGATATATAGATATGGAATATATATATAACTAAACCAGATATAATTGCATTGCTATGTCTGGTGCTCATTGTATAGACTTTTATAATAAAAGTACCTTAACCTTTATTGTCATATACCTTTGTTTCTCATCGTGCTTTCTCCTCCACTGCCGTCTCTTAAAAACAAGCCCAGTCCTTCGCCGTTCCTGTACGTGTTTGTAGTTCCAGGGTGTTGCTGAGGCAGGTCCACGTTCCTCAGCAGAGCCACCGGCACTGGTAACGGCTGAGGTGCTGAGACAGCCCTTGGTGAAGCTGCGGCACGTTGGGCCTTATGTTATCTCTTTACCCTGTGGCCTGCCTGCAGAGACGGCAGGGAGGTGACCGCAGCAGCTCCTGAACTGACAGCGTGGGTTATGGTGGCCTTCGGTTCCTGCTGGGGTGCCAGCCTGCTGCGTGCTGACGTGGGAACAAACTGTGGGTCTCGCTCGTTCCTGCTCCAGCAGCAGCAGCTTGAGGAGTAGGTGGGGCAGGGAGCTGACTCAGCCATGACTGCGCTAATTACTTCGCCATCAGTGAATACACCTTCACCCGATGAGCAGTATGTGATCCTGTCTCTGTGTATTTAGCAGGGTCTGTTGCGATAAGACAAGGGGTGATGGTTTTAAACTAAACGAGGGCAGATTTGGGGTAGATTTAGACTGGATATAAGGAAGAAGGTTTTTATGCTGAGGGTGGTGAAGCATTTTCCCAGGTTGCCCAGAGAGGTGGTAGATGCCCCATCCCTGGAAACACTCCAGGCCAGGTTGGACGGGGCTCTGAGCAACCTGATCGAGTTGAAGATGTCCCTGCTCGTTGCAAGGGAGTTGGACTAGATGGCCTTTAAAGGTCCCTTCCAACCCAAACCATTCTGTGGTTCTCTTAACAGTAACTGCTGCGATACTGATTTTAAGGCTGTGCTTGTGGCTAGAAATCGCTGTTATTGCACATGCTTCTGTAAACACAAGAGGATGCTTTTCCTCTGGACAAAATAGATTTTTTTTTTTTTTTTTTTTTTCATAGCGTATTGATGTAAATTCATACGAAAAGTGATTGAGGTCTTTCAAACTGACTCTTCTGTTGTGTTTTGTGTAAATCCACCTTTCTTCAGCTTAAGGCCTGGCAGGGGACAGAAGAACTCCTGAAGGTGAAGGCTCCGTTTGTGAATGTGTGGCAGTGCAGGTAAAGGGGAGGAAGAAGAACTACTGGGGCGAAGGGAGGGAGAGGAGACAGAAGGTACCCTTCAGTACGTCCTTAGGGTGGGAGAGAACACCCTTCCCGCTGATCACGTTGTCTTTCCTCTGAAGATGGGGGGAAAAGAAAGTACAAATTCTTAGGACACTGGCTTTGAAGAATGAACAGGGCTGTTACAGATCTGTTCTTCAATCCTCCATTTTTCCTTAGCATTGTTTAATCAATGAAGCTTGCTCTGATCAAGACGCTAATGAGAAGGCAAAAATCTCTCAAATAGTGGTTTGGTGGGAACCATTTAAAATCCACGTGCTACAAAGCAATGAACTAAGAGGAACATAGGAATGAGGAAAATAACCCTGTTTTAAACACCGTTAGCCAAAATGGAGGAGAAACAGGTATTTTTGAGGGTGCAAAAAGCTCAGTGGTACTGGGACAGATCTTCCTTGCTGAAGAACCAGTTCTGAGACAACGCGAATGTATAGTATTCCAAGCTTTACCTTTTCCAAGAAGTTTCCTTGAGCCGTTACGTGCGTGCAGGACAAGGGGGTTGCTGGGAGGAGCGAGGTGGGCTGTCGAGGGTTTCCTGTGCTCCAGAGTAGAGCAAGGACGAGCAGCGCTTGAAAGCTCTTCCACAAAGTTCTGGGTAAGTAACTGCGGCTAAAGGTTTTGAGACTTCTTTGTACGAGAGGGGTTGCCAGGAGGAGGAAAGGTCGGAGATGCCGAAGGTGCATCTGCTGCCCCGCGTGTCAGGCTGCTGAGTAATCCAGACAGACGGGTCATCGGTGACCTATGAAAACTGGGCCAAGTGTCCCGGGACGCTGCGGAGCAACAAGAACCCTTGGGAAGGGAAAGGAAAAGGTGGTTTTATTTTAAACTGGTCCCTTTTAGAGGAGAGAGGATGGCTCGGCTTGGCCAGGAGGCTGAAGGACAAAAACAGTGAACGCTGACAGGCAGACCAGGGCATGGCTACGTCCCGCTACTGGGCTGAAGCCGTCTCTCTCTGGGTCCCTTCAAATGCCCGTCTGCTCCCCTCTCCATGAGGCAGCTCCTCTCCAGTGCCGTCAGACACAGAGAGACCATGCCGTAGCTTGATAGTGCTATGCAGGACATAAGGCTTTATAATAGTATAAATCATTGTAGGATTTATGTAAGTTTCAGGATACTTCGGAGGCTGGGGGTTGGGTGTCGGATGAGCGGAGACATCCAGCAGCAGAAGTTCCCTGGGGCAGGGACTGTGTGGTGCAGGTGGGGTCCTGCAGCCTGCGGTGCTGGGTGCTGGTGATGGGCCCGTGTTTTCCCGTGGCATGCTCAGATGGCATCTGGACACGTGTTTTGTTTTATTTCTTCCTGTGGCTGAGTCCCAGCAAAGAACAACTATTAATGACTCCACAGGAGAAGACAGCTTCTGGCCTGGACGTAACGCCTTGTCTCTAAGGCAAAGGGTATAAACGGATTTAGGAATAAAAAGAATGTTCTGAAACTTCAGACTGGTGCAAGTGTGAAGCAAATCGCCCTCTAGTGGGTCCCAGCTGTTAGGGCTGATCAAAATAAAAGATGGATTATTTCCTGAAGAATAATATTTATTCTTTTTTTTCTCTGAAGGCAACAGAAACCTGTTTTAGAAGCAACAGGTGCCTGGAACAAGAACTGTTGAGAAATAAGCACTAACCTTGGCAGCAGATGCACGAGCAAAAGGAAGTCCAGGGAAGCGAGGGATGATGCCCATGTGTCGGACTGTGCTTGGCGACCGAGGGTCGTGCTGGGCCACGTAGGGCCAGAGAGGGAGCGAAGGGCAGGGAGCCGGCAGCGCTGGCGTTGCTCGCCCGCTGCACCCTTGGTTACAAGAGCACCCAGCTCCTATCCGTGTCTCACAGCGGCTCCAAAATAGGGCAGAGGAATAAATGTCATTCCGGCATTTGTAGAGATGCCTACCCAGAACTCCAGCAGGCTTGGTCAGTTCTTCTCACAGCTGAAGCAGCACCCGGAACTCCCAAAGAAAAGACCCAGAAGCAACAACGGTATATACCTTTATTAACATTCCTGCTTCTCTTAGCCAGAAATAGAAAAAAATAAAGGGGCTGGGGGGAAGATGGGGACTCTGGGTTTATTCAAACTGTGTGAAGAGTCAGGCCGTCTCTGTTACCAGGTGGACTCACACATTTCGCTGCCATCTTGCCATCTCGCCTGATGGCCACCTGCTTGTTGAATGCTTTCCACAATTGTCTTTAATATTTGATTAGTGTGTTTTAATTCATTCCCCAACATGACTGTATAACTGTAGAGCCTAGAACACACAAATAGAGCAACACATCCTTGAGAAGGTGCTGCCCTTAAACTTGCATTTGCAGCCTTCCCCTCTGCTCACTTGTGTCAGGCCACGTTCTGAAACACCCTTCACAAGCACAAGGTCTTAGAGCCTCTGTCCCCCTCCCTGGGCAGCCACAAGGAGATGTTCTGGAAGGGTGACAATATTTTAAATTCTTGTCCCACCTCATTCTTGACTGATGTCCTTACGAGCTCCACTAAATTCTTTCATTTCCCTCTTCCCTCCCTGAGGGCAGCTGTTGTCAGCCAGTGTTAAGAGCACTTAAAATTAAAATCACTGACTTGGGGTTGCTCTCCTGTCTCTCAGGTTGTGGCTGCGCGAGGGGCTCAGCTGGGGCTGCAGCTGGCTGGGGATGGGAGTAAGACTGCAAGAACAGACTCACACACTTACTGATGGAATTCCGCAGTGGAGACGTAGCTCCGAGCCGGGACGGAGTCTATGCTGCCAGTAGATGGATGCTTCTGATGAAGTTCCCCTTCCTCTAGCTTTGATGACCCTGGATGGCTCTATTCAACACCAGAGGGATTAAAAAAAAAACCAACCAACACCAAAATCACAAAGCCAGCATGGCTCACTGGGACACCTGAAACAAGAGTCACTCCTGCGGGGAGGGGGCATGCATGCGGGAAAAGATATATGCGGCTTTGGGGAGAAGAATGCTCTCTTCTCCATCTGAAAGTAAATTTTCATTCTGGCCCTTCCAGAAAGACAGGATACAGGAATACACTTTTCTTTTTAGAGTTGAGAGATCGCAAGGGTCGTGTGTAGTAGTGCTGACAACCAGCCAAGGGGCTTTTCCCTCTCTCTTATTGCAGAAGAGATTTTTAAAAATACGTTTTAGAAGTACTTGCCCTGGCCTACCCCAGATATGGAACTACCAAAGACTGCTGGAAACCTTTTTGTAAAGCAAAAGGAAGCTACAGTAATCTTTTTTCCTGCTGTAGGGGCAGCCCATGACCCAACAGACTGCTGTAAAACTTGTTTTCCATACGTCTGTTTCCATTTAACATTTGGGCAAATGCCCAGCTCAGAACTTTATACCATTGCTGAGACACACTGACCTCGCCCTACTGCCACCTCTGCTCTTGTAGTGTACGACCTTGCCCCTGAACAAACTTTCTTTGATGTTTTGGGCATAATCAGTGATTTTTATTTACTAATAGGTCTAGCTTTTGCCGTTCCTATGATGTTAAAAATAGCATCCTGTTGAGAAATCGCTCTCGTAAGGAACAGCGGGGACAACTGTGACTCCTTTTGTATTATTCAACTTCTGAAATATGATCAGGACTTTCCAAGGATATATGAAAGAATAAAGCCTACCTCTTCATTAGCACTGGCTTCATTGGAATGCTCAGAACTATCCTTTCCTTCACTGGCTGAAAATTCCTTGCTTGTTGAGAAGGGACAGAAGTCCTGTGAGAACAGGTCTGTGCGCAGTGCAGGGGTTAACAGCAAATGCCGAGATCCTACCTTTCCAAGTTCTCCTCCGATGAATTTTTATCCATCTCTGGCTTCTTCAACTTGAGCTTGACAAGGGCCTTATTGCAACTCTGAACATAGGCAGGGGAAGTCAGGCAAGTTAATTGGCTTGCGTTTAACCAGACACTTCTGCACACGGACTTGAATGCAAGGAACAAACTGTCAGCATAATGCCTTGGCAATTAAACAGAAACCCCACCAGGCTATCACTTTCTTTGTTCCCTTAGCTCAGCTCAGAGAACTTACCCTGCTGTATCTCAAATTTGTCATGAAATCCCTGAAGGTCATAGCCAGCCAAAGCCAGTTAAGAGTTGTCTGTTTTCAAGCGTATTCAGTTTAGTCTTGCTGTAGCCCAGGGTAAGTAGGGGAATGAGCTTGGGTGGGGAATCTAAGCTGTGCTGTTGCTGACCAGACTAACTGTAGGAACTCCCCGGCCAGGAACTCCCCTTCCCCTTTCCTTACTGGAAGCTAGGCTTTGCAGAAGCAAGGTAACTTGTGTCTGTGCCACTCATAAAATCCTACAGGAAAACTTCAGGTAGGTCTGGCTGCCAGCCCTCCCCGACAGAGCGCTCAGTGCAGGCCAGCTTGGAGAAACGCAGTCTGAACGCGCAGCTCCCTCATCCCACACCTATCTCAATCTCATTTATCTCACTCCTGATGCTGTATTCCCCAGTTAAAATTAGATTTCTAGGCAGAGATAGCGCCTCGTCCCAGCAACGGAACTGCATGCAAGCTCTTTGGCTTCAGTGTGTGCGTTTGGGAGGAAAGGAGGTCATAATTTCAAGTTGAACTGAAGAGTTAGGGAAAGATTTCTTCCCCTTTTCTACTCATTTCTGGCATGGTCTAAACTGTGTAGAGTTTTACAGCTATGTATTTCTACTTGTCTTTCCATGCAGAGATCTTTAGTTTCTCAGTTTGGAAGAGCAGCAACAGTAAGCTCTGAAGAAAGCTGATGACAGGATCTCTCACTAACCAGGCTGGTCTTAAATACTGCTTTTAAAAGGCTGATGTAAAGGTAGGCTCTTTGCACCCAAACTCGTATGCTACTCTTACCGTTAGGGGCTCCTGTGGGTTTGATGGAAGGATGTCTCTCTATCTGTCAAATGTTTGTTTCAAGTGAAAAATTAAATACCGTGTGTTCTTAAATGGCTATGGCCCAGCTGTTTAAGGCTCTTTGCTAATGATGTGGCTTAGAATTCTTCCTCTTATCTTGAATTAAATGAGGTTGTTACAGAAGCGTGTACTTACCTGTCTGAAGAGGTCTCTGATCTGCAGTTCTTCACTGGTTATCATCTGAAAGTCTGCTTTGACTTCTGAATAGGTGTCATTTATAATAGCCAAAAACATGTTCTGCACAGGAAGGATGCAGTTAGATAATTGTTTGTGGAAATTGCATTTGTATTATGCTGAGGCTGTTGTTTTGGGGGCTCTTCCATGCTAGGGCACGTAACTAATCGAACTGAAGAGCTTTGCTGGGTGCATATATGCTCCTAATGCACTTAAATTAGCTGGTGGTCTTAGGGAATATTTTTGGGAGACAAATCACGTATTTCCCATCTGCAGTATCAGCTAGGAGGCCTAGTTCCTTGGAGGTAAAAGATTTCCTTTTATATACTTGCAGCTTTTTCAGATGGTGTTTCAATCTGAAGTAATTAATGAAAACATCAATCTAACTGATAAAGCAAACCTGCACCTACACGGTCCCATCAAAGTCTCTCTTTAACCTTCCTGCCTGACAAGGCTGACATTATGCAGTTTTCAAGAGCATCCAATTAAGCCTTCAGAAATTAAAATCTCAAGAAATGGGTGGTGCAGTAGATTGAAAGGTGCAAGGTGCTCGTTTTGTGGTGCAAAAGGCCCTTTTGTGGCTGTCTGGAGGAAGGGAGAGCTGTGAAATTTCTGCCGGGAACTCCTGCAAAAGAGTTCGGAGCGTCTCTCTGCCCAGGTGTACTGAGGGGCAGCCAGGGCAAGCCCACTGTTAATTTGGGGTGGGAAACACTGTTTCAGAGCACTGCGGAACAGTTCTTCCCTACTGCTTATGCAAAAGAATAAGCATTTTTAATATGATACCTACCAGCAGCACAAAGAACACAAAGAATACAAATGTGATGAAGTAAACAGGTCCAAGGATTCTGTTTGCTGCTTCTATGGCTTCAAAATTAAAATCTCCCAGCACAATACGAAACTGTGTAAAGCTGGAAGTAAAAAACACCAGAATGAGGTTGACTGACTTCTAAAGAAACGTATCGTAAGCATTATTGGTAAAAAAAAGGCAATAGATACCATTGGGACTGATTCACCGTTACCTTAGTCACTGAAATCTAAAGGCAAGCCAGGACAATACCACAATGGTAAATTGGGCATTTGGCATATATTTGAGAATTTGAAAGCACAAAGGAATTTTTAAATGACTTGTATGAGAAAATACTTTCTTTTTGAATAAATCACCTGGTTTTGTGGGTTTCTTTAAACTATTTCTCTTCTCTTCTAGCTTCATGAGCCAAGCCTGCCTAATTGCCCAGGGGCCTGGTTACACAGGACAAAGTTGTGTTGAGAGCTGTCGGGACTAATAGCTCCGTTGGGTGAACCACCCCTGAGCTTCCCCTTCTCATGCTTCCCTGAACTGTTCAGTGTGCCTGTGGTCTCTTTTGAACCTTTTTTGGAAGGTTTTGGGAAACAGATTGTATAGACAACAACATTGGGTTTGCTCTATGAAATAAGCTTAATGTTGGAGCCCTGTGCTCTGAAGTTCTGCTTAGCAGAAACTGGTTACCTGCGCCAACTGGGAGTTTTGTATCAAAAAGCTTAAAGTAGCATACATGCAGTTTTGGAAACTGGAAAACTCTTCAACTTGCGACCCAAAGACCAGATAGGCAAACTGGGCATAGGCAAAGAAAATGATGAAGAACATGATGGCAAATCCAAGGATGTCTTTGGCACAGCGAGATAAAGTGGAGGACAGCTGCGTCATGGTTTTGTTAAAGCTTACATATTTAAATATCTGCAAGAGAACAGAACATACTGTTATTGGGGGATCAAAATACATTGCAACTTCTTAATGGACTTTCTGGAATGTTGTCTGTGATCATAATTTACAGGTAAAGTCTTACCTAGAAATAAGTTGCATGGTATGTCTCTGTAAGGAGAACTAGGATTGGGTGCGTTTCTGGAGAAGATGAATATTCTGCAGGGCAACTATGCTTATGTGTTAAAGCTGATAGTGTACGCACAGGTCTTTGCTGGGTACTGGTATGTGTAATCAGATCTCGCAGATAAGGACATTAGTGACAAGTGGTGTCCCTCAGGGGTCTGTACTGGGACCAGTGCTGTTCAATATCTTCATCAATGACACAGACAGTGGATTGAGTGCACCCTCAGCAAGTTTGTGGACGCCACCAAGCTGAGTGGTGCAGTTGACACGCCTGAGGGATGGGATGCCATCCAGAGGGACCTGAACAGGCTCGAGAAGTGGGTCCATGTGAACCTCATGAGGTTCAACAACGTCAAGTGCAGGACCCTGCAACCCGAGTATCAATACAGGCTGGGGGATAAAGTGATTGAGAGCAGTCCCTAAGGAGAAGGACTTGGGGGTGTTGGTGGATGAGAAGCTCAACATGAGCCAGTGATGTGCGCTTGCAGCCCAGAAAGCCCCCCGCATTCTGGGCTGCATCAAAGCAGCGTGGCCACCAGGTTGAGGGAGGGGATTCTGCCCCTCTGCTCCGCTCTTGTGAGACCCCACCTGCAGTGCTGCCTCCAGCTCTGGGGCCTCAGCACAGAAAGGACACGGAGCTGTTGCAGCAGGTCCAGAGGAGGCCACAAAAATGATCAGAGGGCTGGAGAACCTCTGCTATGAGGACAGGCTGAGAGAGTTGGGGTCATTCAGCCTGGAGAAGAGAAGGCTCCAGGGAGACCTTCCTGCAGCCTTTCAGTACCTAAAGGGGGCCTACAGGAAAGATGGGGAGGGACTCTGGATCAGGGAGTGGAGCGATAGGACAAGGGGTAGATGTGCCATCAAGAGGTGGTAGATGCGTCATCCCTGGAAACATTCAAGGTCAGATTGGACGGGGCTCTGAGCAACCTAATCTAGTTGAAGATGTCCCTGCTCACTGCAGGGCAGTTGGACCGGATGACCTTTAAAGGTCCCTTCTGACCTGAACTATTCTATGATTCCATGACCCCTGTTCAAGGAGATTACAAGACACACCACCCTCCTGCATCTAAGGATTCCCTGATGGCCTGAGTTGGTGAGGAGGTCTCCTTTACTTTGAGTATGAAACAAGGCCTGAACAAAATCCTTGTCCAATGACAGTCATTAATTATAAACACAGTTGTTCTACTAAATTAACAGCAATAAGTCCGAGGGGAGGATGATGCAGGGGGAACGTGCAGCTGGCGTACAGAATGGATGTAATGAGGAAGACTGTCCGCAGAACCTGTTGATAGCCAGTTCTCCCAAACAGCTTCTTCCTGCAGCTTTAGCCTGGGACGTGGAGGAAGGCCAAAAGCCTGTTTATTTTAAAAGGACATGACCTTTCATGATAGCTTATGTTCAGGTACTTGGGGCATGACTGTAGTGGCAGATGTGAGCACCTCCTCTGTCTGTTTCACAGCTGCTTTGTGCTAGGTGTTTTACAAATGCCTTAGGGGAAAGAGGGCCTGGAAACAGTCTAGGATCAGGCCAAGCTTTGGGAAGTTTCATCCAGCTGCTGGGAACAGTGAGGCCACCCAAACCAAAGTCACTGATGTCTGCTGGGTGCAGACCCCAGTCAGAGCCATCAGGATTTAGCAGGTGAGGGGCAGTGGTGTGCAAACGTGCAGGACTGGTTTGGCCCCAGAGCACCTGGTTAGGAACAAAAGTAGCCCCTAATCTTAGAGGAGTTTGCTACTCTGTCCAGAGACCAGCAAATCTAGTTGCAACTAAGAATGAAATTAAAGGTGTCCTGGCACAAAGCCACTTCTGAATCAAGTTCAGACACATTTTACCTTCCTCTGCAGTTAAACAGTAGCTACTGTTTTCATTGCTTTTGGCCACAAAAGCTATGAAATAGCTTCACCTATTACAGCCATGCCATCTGTGCAGGTCAGGCTGTGACCTGGATAATACTTGGTCCAGGAAAAGACTGAGTTTGAGGAGGCTGTTTGGCCATGCTAATTTCCCAGCTGCTCCAATAGAGACAGCTGCCCACGTGCAAAATTTTTTTTTAGATGGGCTTGGAATTTGTGTGACCCATGTTTACGAGAAGGAGGTAATTTTAAACTCTTCTGGAATCTTGTAAATAAAATTCTCCTTTTTAGCCCCACCTTTGCAACTTCCCCGTGAAAAAGTGAACATTTATGCTATGCTTAGAAACACTGTGATTCTCGAGTACAAAAAAAAGGGAGTAAGAACGAATACCTTTATCCAAGCAAAGAAGACGTTGACAGCAATCATGTTGTTGTAAAGGACTTGCCAGAATGCAAGGAAATAGAAGTCTGGATACGCGTGGGGATCAGACAGCAGCTCTTCCATTAGCAGGGACACTGCCACAGTGCGGTAGATGTTGAAGAAAACGGCAAGGATGGATACCTGAAGGAACGCAGAAGCAAGTGAAACTGAAGTCCAGCTACACCCCCCTCTCTCCAAACTTGTCACTTTGCACAGGAAAGAGTGTAGTGATTTCAAAGGATCCTTGGTTAGATTTGAAGAACCTGAGCTTTTTAGATGTTCTGTCATAACCCGTATATATGAGACTTTATTGGCCAAATAATTTGTAATTGTACGGTGATAATTCTGGGCTTGTGCTATGGAACATGCTGCATACGTTCTACTTTTATTGTGTTAGCTCTGTTGTGCACTGGTGCTGCCCTGCTCTGCAAAGATTAAGGCTAAAACAAGCGGGGTGGACAATGAGTAGAAAGGACATGGAGCCACAGCAAGGCTAGAAAAGAGTTCAGGTGTGCTGAACCATGGTGGGCCATGTGGCCTCTTCAGCGTAGAACAGTGGGTGACTGACTCTAACCAGACACAGATTTGGGCTGTTCTGGCTCGTTGGCTGTCTATCCAGCGCTAGCCTAGGCTGGCAAGCACAGAGGTGAATGTCAAGGGGTAGCTCACCAGCAGCAGCAGTAAATCCAGACAGTTCCAGGCACTTCCGAAATACTTCTTTTTCATTTTTACTATTTTTGTAGTTTCCTGGATTATGAATGTAATGATAAAGAGACAAAAGGTGATTTCGCAAGAAGCCAGGAAGTAATCATAGTACGTGACGTATCTGAGGAGCTTCACAGAGTAGGTATGTGAGGAGGTGCGAGCGCCCCCGGTGGCAGGGAACTCTACCACCAACCTGGAAAAAGTTGGGGACTGGTGTTAGTTACCATCCCTTTAAATCATCTCAGCCCTTAATTTTCTAATATTAATTATTACTACATTAATAATACCTTACTGGAACTCCTACCCCTGCAAGATCTTCTTGTAAGGGTTACACTAAGTCCCCCATTAAAAGCGTATTACACGTTAGGGAAGGTTGAGGGGACAACGAGAGACTCTTGGGATACCCAAGCTATGGTGTTTGGTTAAGTCTTTAAAGAAACTGTGTCTCAGAAGACCTAACATTCACCCCACCCTGAGTCTTTTCCCTCCACTAGCTGACAACAAGATTAATATTCCAGGTTTTGACCTTGCAAAAGGCTATGAAATCTATTCCAACTGTAAGCAGCAACCAGCTGTACAGAACAGACACCAACTATTACAAAAAAATGGAAAGGATGGATCTGGGTCTGCTCCTTCCGCTGAATTTCTGCATTTTTGATGAATTACTGTCTTGCCAGCTGCTACCTGAGAAACATGGCCGCATACGGCTGAGGTGACCAGCCTTTCCTTGTGTCCTTACAGAACCATTATGCCTCAGTAAATTGGATTTCACGTGGAGTAAAGGTAAGAACTCACCTGACTATACAGAAGAGGTTTACATTAGCATTGTATGTTGAGAAATCGATAAATACAATTCTGGTTCCTCTAGTCAGCCAGTTGTTCTGCCTGAGAAACACCAACTTCTCCAGGCTTTTCTGCTTTGATTGAAGTAAGGTGAATTTATATCCCCCACCGCTGTACAAGCCCATAGAACCCCAGTACCACGGGGATAATGAGGAGGCTGAGGTGTATTTCCATCTATCAGAAAAGGGAAAACAAAGCAGATCAGCTTATGGAAACTGGGCTGAAGTAAGCTGCAACTTTTATTTTATACCATCCTTGTTCTTGTGTTCTTCTGCATCCGCAGCTGGCCATTTAAGCCAGACCTTTAAATAACACTTTTCTTTACGTGAAGTATGCATGAGACATACAGCCTTAAGATATTCCCATTTCTTTTATTTAGCTACTCAGTACATTCACAAAACAGCAATTGCGTATGAGTCTGGATTTTGCCCAACGTGGGCCAGACAGTTTATTACCTTAAAACCTTTATAGATAATCTCTGGTTTACGTAGTTCGTTGTTACTGTGGCATGTTCACATGTTCTTTCATTGCATTAAATCAAGGCTAAATGCAGCGTGTGAAGCAGGCCTTTTGGCTCTGTTTCCACTGCATTTTAGCATGATTCCAATTTATAAACATGTGATGTAAATTCAGGCCTCATAATCGAGCATTTCTCCAGAGATGTTAGTGGAGATAGGCCCATTAACATGTGCTTTTGCTGAACTGGGATCGCTGTTTCCAGTTCTTCCTGTCTCTCCGCTATAAATTTCCCATGCCAAATTCCCGTCTATAATGTTGGCACAAAAACAAATCCATGGTTTATCACAATGTAAACAAGAGAAAAACTCAGCTAATTGCATGTACTAACTGAAGAAGTGTTTATATTACTATACTGGCATTAAGAACATGGTTATGTTTTCAAAAACATTTCTGTGCTGAAGTAGAATGACTTACTCGGAGTCGTTCTTTAGACCAAACTCAGACCTGTCTTCAGCTTGGTAATGATATTCACTGTAACAGTCTTCTAAAAAAGCATGGAAATATGGGTAGATGGAGCAAGTGCTGTTGTGTACTTTCAGCTGGCGGATCTGGGCTACTCCTAACAGCAAATTCTCATAGTAAATATGGCTGCTGCTGTTCTGGATGGTTAACATCGTGTTGTTATTATACCTTTTGTCCCAGTAGAGTCCATCCAACAGGGGTCCTTCTGCAAACTATATATGCAAGTGAGGTTAAAGTTTCAAAAGAAGATTGAAATACTGCTATTACTCCACTTTTTAGCATAAAAATCTATGTAGGGTTCTCAGGTTACTTATAGCTACAGAGTCTAACTAGAATACAAACAATTCCCACCTATGTACTGTCTTATAAATATGATGTATTTACATCTTTTTGCTATGAGTCAATTCTATTCCCTATGCAATTCTGTCAGAGATACGTAATGGGATTATTCAGGGTAAGGCTACAACACGTCTGTTTGGGGTTTCATTGAAAAATTCTGCTGAATTGCAAACAAATATGTTTAAACACAAACATTTTATGTTGTTTAACAAAATCTGTTGGTTATCTTAATCTCTGAAGATCTGCTTTGGGATATATTTCTGACTAGGTTTTAGTCATCTGAATCTAAATGAAGAAGTATTTATTTTTGAAGGCGGGAAAAAAAATCCCCCTTTTTCTGGGTGTTTCTTAGATGCTGATAAAGAGCGTGGGGAGAACATTATTCCGAATACAAAACGTGCCCCCATGGTTTGGCACCATCTGAGCATGTATGACAACCATTTCTAGTACACCAGCACACACGTTGTACAGCAAGGGCTCACTATTTTATAGACTAGCAAAAACAGACACCATGATAAGCGGGAGTGCAATTCTTCCAAGTGAATTGTTATAACCAGGCATTTCCATTTTTAAGGAAGAGCGGGGTGAGAAACTTTGTCTTCTGCTGTCAGCTGGGCAGCGCTGGTAATTTGGGGAAGTCCTCCACCTAGTAGTGGAAACAGAGCGCAGCATTTTGCAGTCATCACTGAAGTATGAGGTAATATAACAGCAAACCAGGTGAACCAAGATGGAATGTCTTCCTGTTTGCCCCAGTGGAAATCATAAGTATTTTTTTTAACACCTGAAAGTCAAAAGAACTGTAAACCCCAAATCTTTCTGTTTTTATTGAAGCTCTTTTCAGACTAAGCCTAATATTGAGAATATGATGCAGCAATTAACTGGCCTACTTTTTTCCTCGACTTACTGTTTAGAAGTGTCAGTACTATTGTTTGTACGCAGAATTTCTCCAAATGGATTTTAAGAAGTTTTTTGCCTTTCTTCAGCTGGAAGCACATCTACCACATGGTTTTTAGGAGAACCGCGAGACGGTATTGCTCCGGATTAACACTTTGGAGCCTCTTCACTTGTTCGCTCTCCAAGAAAACATCTTTGCAATGAAAGCCTTACCCTCCAGAAATCAGCTCTGCTCTCAATGCTCCCGAAACCGCTCTGGCTGTCCTCGGAGAAGGGCGGCTCCAGGAAGAGCTGGGACATGACTTTGTTCAGGTAGTACATCTCCGTGCTCACCATGCCGAACGTCACTGGAAAGAAGGGGCAAAGAGGGGATGCTCGCAGGCTGGAATTAGAGGGTGACAACAGCCTCTAGCCCTGCTTCTCCGCTTCCGCTGTCATGAAGTCATGCTGCTAGAAAAAGGCAGTCAGAGCAATTCCGACTGAAGTGACGCTTTTGGGGTGGAAGGCAGGTGGAGTAAGGAGTAAATACTGAAAGGGGTACAGCTTACACATTAATTATTTGTAGACGGTCGCCTCAGTCATCTGATGACTTACGTATACAGAGGTCTGTCAGGAAAAAGGCGTAGATGATCAGCTCCCGCAGGGTGGTTTTCGGCTCCAGTTCTCTGCTGACGCTGAGCCGGTGTTTCGCGGCACCTGGTCGGGGAGATGGCGGCGGGGGCAGAGGGGAGTCAGAGGAGGGAGCCCTCAGTCCCCG
>VYZM01016675.1:1042625-1057737 GCA_013398915.1 Dromas ardeola | reverse complement strand
CCCGGGGTAACGGCGGCCCGGGCGGCGACGGCCCCGAGGGGAGCGGGGCCGCCTCACGCACCGGGGCCGCTCAGCCTCTGCTCCACCGCGGGCCGCTGCCGCGCCGCCGACGGCTCCATGGTGGCCGGGCCGGGGCGGCTGCCGGCGTTCCCCCGTTCGAATCCCAACGATTCCCCCGCCGCGGGCCGGTTCCCCTCACCGCCCGCCGGAGGGATCGGGGCTGGGCAGCGGGAGTGGAGTGGCCACAGGCTGCCCTTGGCTACCGGCGAGGGGCTGTCCCTCCCGCCCTCGGAGCTTTTACTATTATCGTTATTTTTATTGCTGTTGGTGGCGTTCAGCGGGTCCGCCCGCTGCCCCCTGCCGAGCCCGCCCCGCAGGGCCGCAGCAGCGAGGCCTGGTGGAGCCCGCGCTTCCCGCTCCCCCGTCGGCAGCCGTTCCTTCGCGGGGCGGGGAATTAAACGGTAAATTGCAGCGTCTGGGTGCTTCCAGGCTCAGTTCAGGCACTTCGGAAATTCCCGCTTATGCTGTGAAGAGCAGCAGGGAACGTAGGTTATGTTCATTTAAATGTATATTAACGCAAACGCTGCGAGCGCAGGTGGTGGTTGGCCTCCCGGCCCGGAGAAGGAGTTGGGGTGCTGCTGGGGCAGAGCTGCCAGCACCGCTACCGCACCCCTGCCCGCCAGCGCAGCGTCTTTACGTCCTAAAGAAGCCAGTGGACGAACTGGGTGTCAGTCTGCATTCGATCAGCCCAAACCCGCAAAGAGCACAGGGAATTATTTCAGTGTATTTCATTGCTGGGGCAGCCCAGAGGGAGAAGCGTGGTGGTAGGGCTGCTGGATTGCATTGGGAGTTCAATAGTCAGTGTTGTGCAGCTCAGATTTGGGGTTTTATTTAACATACAGCAGCGTGGGGTGAAGCTGAGGCCTCATTTTTTTTCCTTTCTGGAAGATGCTGGTGGGGTTGCTGACTAGCAGCAGTGGTACCGTGCACCCCCCCGGGAGGAGCTGGGGCCAGTTCCACCCTCACAAATGTTCCTTTAGCAAGTACGGTTGAAAAATCTTCAGAGAGTAGGTTTGTGGGAGTTTGGCAAAATCAGGTTTCATGGTATTTATTATAATTTTGAGCAAGGTAGCTGTGAGTAGCAGCATACGAACCATTTGGATGATTCAAATCAACAGGTTGAGAGTCAACAGTCAGCCAAGTTAAAGGCACTCCTTGATTAAAGGAGCAAGGAGGGAAACGATGGTAGCCTTAACGCTTCATATTGTACAGGGCAGCTTTGGGGGCAAGTGGGCAAGGAGGAAAAATATTGATGCTGCCTCACTGACCTGTTTTACTGTTAAGGGAGTGTCAGCATCTGGCTTATGCTGAATAGTTTATAGCTATCGGGGAGCAGACAGGGGAGGGGATCAGTGTCAGACTTAGCAGGGTAAGAATCCATCTTTGCCAGGCTGCAGCTGATGCCAGACATCCATAAGCTGCTATTAACACATCAAGGAAGAGTCACAGCTGATGTTGGTTATTTAAAATTTTATTTGCTTCTAATTTACTCTCATAAAAACACTCTAGTCTATTTGATTTTAGTATTCAGACAGTACAGACTTCTGATATTATCAAGAGTGATATTAGAGAAGCAGTACAAGCCAATCTACTTTAGCATGTAACCAAGCACAGGTGGAACTAAAGCCACCCCCACTGGTAAAAACTAATTAGCCTGCTTTCTTAGGCTTTATAGTTAAAATACAATACTCAGTAAATGGTTACAGTCACTAACCCATATAAATAAAATCTAACATGGTAAAATGGGAACAGCTGAATGTGCAAGAGTCAAAGTAAAAATATGTAGATACGTATTTTGCTAATTAGAGCAATCACCAGTTAACTGCATCTATGTTGTAAGTGTCTCTTATAGGTGTGAGTTTTCCTCTTCGTTTCCAGTTAAAGTTCGTCACTTTCATACAGTCCAGACTGCTCAGCCAAACGCTGAAACTCTCCTTCGGGTGAGAAAGCTTGTTTCACATCCAGTCCTCTCCCATTAAGTGCCAAATACTTGCTAAAAGTTGGTCGAACCCGCAACTGCTTTGGGGCTGGAACTGGCTTGTTTGCATGTGCTGGAAGAGAGGAAAAAAGCCTCTTTCAGTGTCTTCCCAGGCTGTGGAAAGACCCATGGTACAGCAACCCAATTGCTTTTTATCTGCAACATAAATCAGTAAACACTGAGGAATAATTTAACAGTCAAGCCTATCTCTCAGACACCAGAGATTTATATTCACCCTCATTCTTGGTATCAATCAAATTATAGTCTTTAAGCAGTGCGGCCAGCAGATGTAGATGGTGTGCGCATCGCAGTGTCTTGGTACTAAACAGAAAAGTTTTTCCCAGGATAGTTACTTTATGTCTAGATCAGTACCTTTGGAAAGAAATCCTCACAGCAGCCTGAGCTTCATTAGGTTAATCTTGAGGTTCTGCTCTGAGTACAAGTGCCAGTGGCAGTTTCAGTTGTGGCTGTGGCACTGTGAATGTGGTACTTACTTGCAACCTCCAGCCTGGCGTGGCAAGTGGCCACACCTGCTCCGTTGACAGCAGATACAGTGTACCAGCCAGCATCTTTCTTGTTTGCATTATTAATCAGGAGGCAAATCCTTCCAGTATTGTCATGTAACAAGCTGAAAAATCAAGGTGTTTATGTGTAAGTGCTTGGAGGGAGAGGGAGAGAAGATATTGAAATCAAAGGGTCAGTTTACATGCTGAGGAGCTGAGAAAGTCCTAGAACAATTCTTGCAGGGCACTGCAAACTATTTAGACAGCATTTGTGTTACGAGACAGGAGAGATTCCCATCATGATACCATTCAGGTGGCATCAAGGCCCTTCTGTAACCCCATAGCCTCAGAGCATGATGAATGCATTGCGTGTTTCAGTCCTAAAGCCATGCTTCTCTGTGGGCCTTTTAACTGCTGCTAGAATTCAGAGTGGCAGCTGGTCAGTTTTCTCTCTGTGCCCTCGAAACAAGGTTCTGAGCATCGTGCCTGTCCAGCACATGGGCCTGTTCACCATCCCAACGAGGGATGGATCTAGCTTTCCAGCTTGCTGCTTTTAGAAACCAGCCAATTCAAATTTGACTTAAATACTGGTTATTGTTTTCTAACACACCAATGGCCAACTCATTAGTAGGATACCTTATTCGGTCTGTATTATATTGTACCATTTCGTTGTTTCTTTTCCAGTAAATCCGGGGTGTTGGAATAGCAGAGATCTGGCATTCCAGTCTGGCTGTATCTCCTTCAAAAACCTTTTTGCTTTGTGGCTTGAAGATGAAAGTTGGAGGCGTGTGGTGTTCTTTTGCTAAATTAAAGAGGAACGATAAGGAGGAGTTACTCTAAGTATTGAGTGCTAGTATCAGGCTTGTTTTTTAAAATTTCAGAATGCTAAATTCAGGAGGGCACATGTTCCTTACTGCATCTCCTTAGCTTACAGGCAATTCCCCTGAGCATAAGGGTGTAGGACAAGAGTCAATCAACGTATGTTATCAGTTCTGGGAGATTCCTAACTCCCAAATTCTGTACATCCCACTACATCTAAATACCCCACTAGAAGTGCTTTGAAGAAACACGGCATCCCAGATATATGTATTAACAATAGTCTTGGAAAAGGTAAGGTGTTTGTTATCGTTTGAGCCTGAATATCTAGAGATCTGCCTCTGCTTCTTAATTGTTTTAAATCCCAAACACATGGAGGAAGGGCATTAGATTACTGAAATTTTTCCATGTGTGGCCAGGTAATTATCAGTGCTCTCAGTCTTACCAATTACTTCCACTTTTACTGCAAAAGAGGCTTCTCCTGCACGATTGACAGCCACACATTCATATGTCCCTGCATCAGATGATTTGACTGCTTCAAAAATAAATGAATGGAATCCCTTTTCTGACACTATCATTTTATGGAACTGATCTTGATGAACCATCCTTCCATTCTGATACCACATCACATCTGGAGTCGGCAGCCCACTAACCTGTGAAGGAGAGGTGAAGAGTTAAACAGCTTTTAAGACAATAAAAGCCCTTCAATGCTATAGGGAGTTTGTTGTCGATAGATGATCAAATCATGATCCTACTGCAAAGTTGTAGTCTTGCCTAGTTTTGAATATTAATGTGGTGCTGCACAGAGAGTAAGGCTTGTGCAGTGCCATGGAAAGATGAGCTTTAGCTACGAGACAGTGGATGCTGTTTCTGCAGCTCCCTGTTGTTCCCATCTTGTAAGGTAGTTTTGATTAGGCCAAAGATAGGCGTTTTGGGTTCATAAAAGGGGGGGACTCCCCCTTTCAATCTCACAGTTAGTACCATCAACAGGGTTGACATCCATACTGTTTTGATAATGTATATAAATAAACTGTGCTGCAGACATGCTCCAGGCTGTCCATGACATTCAGAAGTTCAGCAATTTGCAGCAAAATGGCTAAAGGTCATGCCTAAGTCTGGCAAGAGTTTACTTAAGGAAAGAGATTGGAAGTGATCAGGAAGAACCAAGCCAAACCACAAGCAGCAAACACCCTTTGCAGGGAAGTTGCATGTGCGGAAGATGTAGGTTCGTTCTTACCCTAGGGTTGGTACCATTGCCATGCAGTTTCAGGCCATTCTGGCATTTTGGTTTTTTGTAATTAGGGCATTTCCTTGCCAGATTGCCTGCTCCAGCAAGGGCACAGTTACCTCGGAGAAGACTCATTAAAGGCAGGCTAGTCCTAAGCAGACCTTGCTGGATGTATGTCCAGCATGTGTCCATTGAAGTCAGTGAAGTCCCACTGCAAAGCACAAAGTTCCCTCCCAAAATGCTTTCTTTCAGCAAGGCCTTAATATTCATTCTGCCCAATGAGGTCTAAAAGGTGTTCTGTGGTGGTCCATATTTACCACTATTTAGCTTTAACCATATTCTTATGAAGCTAATTCCATTTACGTTTTCCAAGAGAAAATGCTGAAGTATTTAGCCATCTCCTATGTCTTGGTTTACATTGCCTGGAGAGACCTTGCACCATTTGCCGTTAGTGTTCTGGCTTATTAAAGCGCAAAGGCACTGCAGCTCAGAGACCTCTCTTCATGCCACACACCCCACAGAGCTAATGGAACTGAAAGTGAAAGGCTGGTATTACTTTGAAGTCGAGCCTGCAGAATCGCCCCTCCTCAATAATTACGTCTTCAGGCACTTGTGTAAAACGTGGCTGAAAAAACTTTTCCTGGATCGAGTCATGTCCACGATCATCTCCTCTTGAGGACGGTCTGCTCCTAAGAAGTGGACAGCAACAGTTACTTGTGTAAAAGTCACTATAGCACAAATGACAGTGAAGCATTGATTGCAGCTAGAGTCCCTCGGCACGTTCAGGAGTCCAGTACTACAGTTGTGGTTTGTTTTTCAGCTGTTGAGGCATGGGTTTTAATCAACCACCTATCTCGCTCAAGTCGTTCAATTCAACGCAGAAGCGTAACATAGGAAACCTTCATCTTTGGCCTAATATCCAGAAGGATTTACAAGAGCAATGTAGGCTGTATTTCGTCATGCTACATTTCATAATTTACATTCTTGAACCTTGCTTTGACTAGAGATTAATGTTCTAGAATACGAAGCATATTTGTTCTAGGTTCATGGGATCTTTAAATATCTAGTGGTATGCTTAGAATTGACCAGATTAAGATCATAGGCATCATCAACCATCCTCAAATGGTAATGTTTTAGTTGAAGTGAATTAATTTAGTAATTACTACTTTCGAAAAAGTGGTAAGTAATGACGTAAAACTAATATTGTCTAGAAACACCTGAAATAAGGTCTTGATGTGTAGCACAGCACAGGCTTATGCATTACCTTACATGTGTTGTAGGAACCTGCAGCCTGATGTTTTCCGCATTCTGGTGCTTGGAAAGAGAAAGAGGAGAGGTGAGTTAACTTAGAAAGTTCTAGCTGTAAACTGAACAAGAAGCCATTTTAAGGTCATATACTGACTGCTGCTTAAAAGCTGAATACTTCAAAGTCATTGGGACAAAAGGTAAAGGAACCTGCATCAAGACCTAATACACTCTCCTTTCACCCTAGGCTTTGCCATGACAGTAACAAACACTATTAATAGAAAGGCACGACTTCTCATCACTCTGCACAGGTGATAGGTGCAGCACTTTTGTTTGGCACACAAGGCTTTTGGCCAGCCAATAACCTTTGTTAGAGAGGAGTAGTACTACTGGCAGTATCTAAAATGAGAACTAAGTACGGAGTGTCCTTCGCTATAGCAGGAATAGAAGTGGAATCGCTGGCAAGAACGCTGTATTGTGCCCACTTAAATATGGTACCAATAGCAATGGACACATGCTGAGCTGGAAAATATTTTTCTTTTTAGATCACAGCACCAACTAAGCTCGCTGACAACTCCACAATCACATGAGTGAATTTGCTAAAGTACCCAGGATTGATGCCTGCTAGGAACTTGGATGTTTGGAAAATGCAAGCAGAGTTTATTACCAGTGACTCATTTTAGCAATGGAGTCAGATAGAGGAAACACTGCATGGAAATTTCTGGGGTGTCTGCATTGAGCCATTACGATGCTTGGTTCTGTGCTCTGTAGCTGAGTCCTGTGGAACATTTAAGCCTGGGTTTAATCTGCAAGCACAGAAGCAGTCTTCAGTTCAGGGGAAGCATTGCATGAATGAGGGTTTTGCTGGACCGAGCTCAATGCCGAGTCCAAGAGGCAACTGCTCGTATCTGCTCATTTACACTAGTTCCGTCCAATTATTACTTGTCTTGTGAAATGATGCTGTAGTGATGGAGTTGCTTATAATTCTAATGCTCTATTATATGGACTATGTAGTTAAGTTCCTGAGGAATCATGAGGCTGAATGAATCAATGACTACAATATTTAAAAATAGGCCTGAACAATGGGAGTAAGATCTCCCCCAAACAGAAGTCAACCTCTCCTTCCAGTACTCCTTTTTATGCAGCATTTCACACACCCTGGAAAGTTGTCAGTCATCCTGTTTTGACTGAATGCTTCCTTGTTCTCTACAAAAGATGAGGCTTCCCTTGCTCTCCGACATCCATAATGTTCCCTTCTTGCCTGGCTGTCAGGTGATTATTGGCGAGAAATAGCTCAAATCGTGTATTCCTCCCTTGCTGTGATCTTAAGTGTCTTTTGCAAAGGGTTTTGCTAACTGCACTTCGGAAGGTGTACGCCAGCCTGCTGGCTCTCTGCGTGCATGCAGCAGGAGGGATGTTTTCTTTGGCTGCACAGGTATCCAGCGCCACATCACAGACATTTCCACTAACTTTGATCACAGAAGTGCCAAAGAGAGCTTTTAACTGGCCTGAATAACCAATGGATGATGCGAGTCTCCAACTAAAATGCTTTTGAAAATGCCAGCAGTAATAGATGCTTGTCTATCAGTATGTGGGCTGCTAAAATAAATGCTTTGCCTTCTCTTAATGATTGCAGGCTCCTGGAAGGGCTAAAACACAGACGATCCCACCTCAAGGCCCTGACCTCTTATAGTCAATGTCACTTATTCTAAACAGTGACAGGTGTAAATCTTGCTGTCCTGGCCAAGTCTGAACTCAGGCTATGAGAGAGCGTGTACCTGTATCCCTGGCTGTGCTGCTCCCTGCCTGTCACAGGCAGGGTGTAACGTGCTGTGCAGCAGCTGTTGTAATTCCTCCCTGGAGACGTCATTCCTACAGATCAGACCCAGCAAGGGGATGGTGCTTAAATTTCCCCCCCTCTGCCACCACCCCCCAAAAAATCCCTCAAATCCCTGCTATACAGAGCTCTGCCAGCACGAGCTGTCCCCTTCCCTCCCCTCTCTTGCACCGGTACCAAATAAACCCGGTATCTCTGCCCTGTTCAGGTACAAGCAGGTCATAGCACAGTCACCAGAAAACCTTGTTCTAGAGACAGGTCCCCCCCATTTACCTGTGCGTTCTGCATGTTGTCTTCACTTTGTGTTTCCAACACAGATGCAGCATTTACTGGTCCGAGCAGCCTGCGAGCCATTCTTTCTTCATAAGTTAATCGCTTAAAGCAGAGTGGAGAGAAATTCTAGTTAGAAGTCCATCTACTATTTCAGGTCAGCTTGTAAGAGCACATTAATATGCCACAAATTCAGGGTGTTGTCAATGAAAGCAGCGGCTGAAGAGAAACACCACTTCTGTTCCAGAGGGTCTGCAGTCTGTGATGACTACTGAAGTCAGCCTCAATATATACAGCACTGAAATGCATAAAAGATTAAACTGCCTGTTCATCAAAGCCTCTCTCATGCCATCTGTGGCCTTGCACTCCTCCTCTTTCTCTGCTGGGATTATTTATGGGTAGCTGATGGCATTATCTCAGAAGCCAGAGTAAGTCCCAGGGTACCTTTCTGTTAGCACTGGGAAGACTTCCCAAGTCATTCAGCTGTGGATTTACTTCAGGAGCTAGAGGCATGATGGATGCTAGCGTCCCCTACTCCCAAAAAAGCAAGAGCCACACTAGAAGCAGACGCAGCCGGAGAGGAGCACCACTGCCCCTGAAAGCACAAGGGAAGTTTATGCCAGCGCAACAGCTGCCTTATGAAATGCTGGGTGCTGTCTTGAGGAGGCAAGAATGCATTTCAGTCATGTAATAGTACATTCCTACAACATGGATGCAGCACACCGGCATAAATACAAGCAGAGTGAAATTCAAGTTCTGTCAGTGGCCTTACTTTAGAAGAGTACCTTAGTCTCCTGAGCACCAGAACACCTGACACTTGGCTTCCCACAAAATTTACCTTTTGTTTGGATTTTGTGATGTGAGGACAAGCTCTGACTGAATTTCTACTGTGTACGGGACATGTATGTGATTATTTCTGGGTAGGTAAGGGTTCGGGGAAGCTTGTGGGACTTTTCTTTAGAAGAGAGTAAGAGAGACCTTTTGGAAAACCTGCGAGAGCTTAATATCCCTGAGGTCGTTACGGCTGTATCAAGTGTGGCTGAGATTGGCCAGTTGGTTCAGACGTTGGAGGACAAGGGGAGGAGGACACAAGAGTGGCGATTGCATAAGCCTTATTTTTAGACTGGCTTCCTATGGGAAGAAAAACTGGCTTGCCATTGAAAGCTCTCTTACAGCAGATAGAACATTCCTGTTAGGGACACATTAAGTCAGATTTGACCTGATATGTTTTTTTTCCCTTCAATATTTAAAATTATAAATATGACACAAACCTGTTCCCACTGATGATAATGGAGAAACTTCTTTCTACTTCAGGGGAAAGAAGATGGAAACTATAAACACTGTGCTTTTACCAGTCTGCCTCCAGCCAGCAGGAAGGTTCCTACGTTAGAGACATCTCGCTCTAGCTTGCTGTAATGTGCTTCCCTACTGGTAAGCAATTTTTTCTCCCAGATCTGGATTTCTTGGAAAAGGGGATTGCATTTTGTCCCTTTGCAGAATAAATAAGTAGGTACT
This sequence comes from Dromas ardeola, assembly GCA_013398915.1. Classification (NCBI taxonomy): domain Eukaryota; kingdom Metazoa; phylum Chordata; class Aves; order Charadriiformes; family Dromadidae; genus Dromas; species Dromas ardeola. Next base: position 1,048,285 of record VYZM01016675.1, on the reverse strand, counting down.
GAGACTAAGAGACCTTCTTATAGGAGACAGACTTTGTGATAAAGGCCTATGTAATTTTTCTGATTTGTTGTTCATATAAAAAGAAATCAAAGATGTTTACCGCATGTGGTGATGGTGTCTAGAATGAGCTTTCAAATATTGGTACTTCTCCAAGTTTCTAATGATTCGGGGTGGTTTATTCCCCAGCATTGAAAGCCAGGGTCAAATCGTGTCTGGAGAACTGAGGGATTCTCCTTGGGTTTCTAGTTGTCTGTGGATGTGATGTTCAGCAGGATCCCCAGCAGAGAGTTCAAGTTTGTGCCACAGCTCAAAACATGTACTTTCTCCCAACACTAGCCTTATTAATTTGGTTGCAGAAATTCAAAGACAGCTTGAATGGTGTGTGCTGGCCAAGAAGGTAGGATAAGAGGGAAAGGCAATAGCAGCTGAAAGCCATCTTGCTGCATCAGATGGCTTTCAGAAGTCAACACATCCCTTACAAAAGTCACAGGAGATGCAGACATTCAATTGCCAGAGTAGATGCCTACAGACAGACTTACAGCAACCAGGCCAGCTTTCATCATGCACTAGGCATGTGCTGCTCCTCTACTGGGAAGGGCTGAGCTGAACCTGGCCCACCAGTACAGCTGTTTGCATTCTAATAGCAAAAATAATTGCGAAGAGGGTGTTGGGAAACAATGAGGTTGGATGTGTATCTTTCAGAACCATGCCTTTATGCCAGCCCTGAGCAATGACTAAGAATGGTTACTGTTGGAAAAGTTGTTTGTTTGGTTTTTTTTTTTTTTTTAACATTTCTAATGGAAAAATTCAGCCACCTCCCATTGAAAGAATATTCTGGTCATAAATGGCTCAAAGAACTCTTACTGGGATCTGCTGAGTAAAGGTGTTTGGGCAGTGTTGCTCCTGCATTTCCTTCTGCTTTCACCTCAGTTCGGAGGCTCCAGCCTCTGGGGCACTAGAACTAGTCTCTGCATCCCTGCTTGCACTGCCGAGAGTCAGAGCAAACTGGTTCTTTTATCAGCAGGTTTCCCTTACCTGGTTGCCGTTCTGGAGAAGGTTGTCTTTGCACCGGAGTTTCTTTTCCAAGTCCTGAATGAGGGCCTCTTTTGTTCCTCGAATTTCTTGTTCTGATGTCTTCTGCATAGAGTTGATGCTAGCTTGTTTGTTATACATTGGTTGTGAGTAACTACTCATGCAGGGAAGAGAAAAAAAAGTTATTCCTGTAGGCCTCCTTGGCTGTTTGCTACAGCTTCACAGAATACACGCAAAAATGTGAACCTGCTACCTAAGAACTGTGGTTCAAATGAACCCATAAAGCATTTGGGAGATAGATAGGCTAGGTGGTGTAATTGAGTATCAAAAACTTAAGGGGAAGCATCATGTTCTAGACAAGCCATTGAGTGTCCTCCTACAGCACTTGCAGCAGTTTGCCGTAGGTCACTGTTCAGCATCCCTGCATCCTGCAGTGGCTCCTGCCCTGACTCAGATGTGTGCAGCAAGGCTACTAGTGTTTTGAGGGAGCCGCTAACTCCGCTGAGCGATGCGAGTCTGTCCAGGAGCAAGTTCTCTCTCAAAAACTGCCTACTTTTATAATTTCAATTGTTAAAAAGGCCCTGAGTGCTGCAAATACACAGCAAGGTCACAAACTGTTCTATTAGGTATGAACAAATAGCTTATTAGTTGTCCTCTTCTTCTTGTCCCCAGAAAGTTACTTCATATACCATTTCTGTGAGATGTTCCGTAGCCGAGCTTACCCCAGGCTAGGCTGGGTCTTTAGGAGCCCTTGCTGCAGCCCCCCACATGGCCTGATCCTGTAAGCCATAGTCAAGAGACACAATCAAATCTTGGAGTTAGATAGTAGGCTTGATTTTGAAAGGTCCTAGGAAAAGAGGAGCATCCCTCAAAATGGGTTGCAAAGGTCTACTGGAGGTCACAGCACTGTGCTGGCAGGCTCTGACCCGGTTTGTTACGTGCAGCAGGGTCTCATATGCTGCAGTTGTATTCAGCAATTATTTCTATTCAAAATCCTCTTCCTCCTGTCACTTGGGAATTTGTTCTGCTGATTAGAATAGGGTAGAAGGGTTATAATTCTGGTACATATTCCCAGCACTGCTTGGACTTAATAACCTGCCCAAGTTATAACTTAAAAACTTTAATAATTTGCCCAACAGATTAATACCTCTCCTGTCCCCGTTTGCCCATTTGTAGCATGATTAGGAAAATAATTCTTCAACTCACAGGGTGCTGCATTTAAGAGCAGCTTATATGAAAAGCATAGTGTGGCACCAAAGCCCTTTGCTATGAAAACATACAACCCCACACTCCATACACAAACCCCAGCGGTTATTCCAAATGCGTACCTAACCCCGCCACGCTCCTGCAGTACTTTTAAGGAACACTCCCGAGTGCCCCAGCTTGCCCTCTCCTTCTTACCTTCCCGCTTCCCACAGGGCTGTGATTCAAAAAAAACCCCAGAAACATTCAGATTTCCTGAATACAAACTGACACTTACACCTGCATTTATATCCAAGCCAGCAGGACCCCCCTGCCCCTATCACCTTTCCAACATCCTCGGTTGAGTGTTTGTTGCGTATTCTACACTGAGTTGCCCCCAGGACTTCCAGCGAATATTGGCAGGAATACAAGTTGGTGAGAAGGCAAGACGCAGCTCCCTTTGAGATCTCACTGACCTTGGGAGATATTTGGATTGCAGCCCAAAGGCAAAATGATATAATACATATTCAGGAAAGAATTTAGTCTTTGGTCTGAAGGGGGAAAATTTGCAAGTGGCTGCCTTTCTGTTAGCACGTATGAGTAATGAAAACTGTATTGTAGGTGAGCATAGAGTCCCATCGTGATGTGGAACCTGAAAACACTGTTGAGACTTACTAGGAATCTTGAAGTTGTTTATACGTGGGAAATGCTACTGCCTTCTCCCCCTGCCTCCCCGTTCATAAGCCATATTTGTTGAAATTAATTTGAGATGGGTGTCCATCTTCTGTTCTGAATACCCTTAAGTTAGATATTTCCATCAAATCAAACTAAACTGTCCAAACTGACACCAGAAAACAGGCACAGCAGCCCGTGACTACTGTGCAGTTTAATTCCTGGTGGATACTCCTCTCTCCCACGCAGACACCAAGGGCAAGCGCTTAGCCTCCTAACCCCGTTCATGCAGAGTCCTGCCTCCAACATCGGAAGTCAATGGGAGTTGTACCATTGGCTTCAGCCAAGCTGGTGTTTCACCGGACAGTGGGATTTGGGATGGTCAGTGCACGGGAGAGGCCAGGCCAGAGGAAAGCAAGGGGTGGTTAGAAGCCTGTATATACTTACTGAGGTTCCATAGGAGAAGGAGTTTGGCTGTTATAGTCAGGCTGCGAGGGTAGCACTGAGCACAGGAATGCTGCGGGGGGTTGGTTAGGCATGGATATAAGCCGTTGCCCAGATGATGAGCTAGCAGGAGACTGAGCAGATGCAGGCGTGATGGGATATGTGGATTCCTTAGGGGCACTACAGGAAGGCGAGGAGAGCGTGATTGAAGAGCTCAGCGATGACGAGGAGGAGAATTTCTGCCCACTTGGGTTACGAGGCTGTATTAGGATGGAGGACTGTTTGATTTGTCTGCTTGACTCTGTAGAGGCTGCGGGTCCTGGAGGCTGCTGTTGCCCTTGACACACATTCTTAGACTGGATAAAGTGTTTTGGACGTTCGTAGTTAAACATGGTTGGTTGGCACATAGAGGAAACGGATGGGAAGTTAGGGACACTCATAGGAGAGGTTTCACGGCTGTCCTGGGTTTTTGTTGGTGATAACTGGCTTTGGATAGGTGGCTGGTAAAAACTAGGTGGTAGGCCACGAAAGCTTTCTTGGCTGGGCTCTTGAATAGAATGGAACCCTTGCCTTGCAGAATAGAGGCTTTCTTGGTGTGGATTTTCCCTTAGGGAAGACAATACAGGTAAAATAAATAGTACATCACGATTTGAATCACAAAAATACTGTGTCTTGAGCAGTCATTAGCAATCCAAAGAGTATGAAGTTCAGGCAACTGACAATTAAAGCTTGAGCTTAAAATGAAGAGACTTAGGATTGATTAGAACTATTCCAGAACTGTGTGAACATTTCGGATTACAGTAACAAGTCACACACTCTGTCTGACTCAGGTGCCGTGGGGCTATCTTATCTGCAAGAGCCCAGGAAATTCTCAAAGAAATAGCAATTGATTTATTGAGACGACCCAGCACCTGCATAAGTCTACAGATAACCACAGATACTACTGCCAAGCAAGGTAATTTGCCACGTATCGTCTTAACTAAAGATCTCCGAATCCTGCAATTTTGTGCCCTGTCAAAACACTAAATATACTATTACTCGGAGAATTGGCTATTTGTGCCAAGGAATTCCTTACACCGTAGGGAAGCATGAAACAGGTTCCACTTTCTTTTAAGCCAAAAATGAAAACTTGAAACCAAGTATCCCGATTTCTTCTCTATTGGTTTTTGAATTCAGAGCTTTTTATATCCATTTGACATTTGGGATCGGAATGCCAAGGACTGTGCACCGTCCTTCTCCATTTGAAGTGATTTCCTGAGATTTGCTGTTAGGGCTAATAATTTCCCGAATTAGATAGCTGCAGGATAAAGTAGGGCAAGCTGAGCTGCGCAGAGGTCCTGCATTTATTTTGCAGGGCCTTGATATCTAAATCTGTGCTTTCCATCAATTTACAAAAGAGGAAAGTTTAATTAGAGCAAACTGAGCAAGTTTGTTAAAACTGACAAACAACTTCAGCTCCAGGATAAATAAATAACCCCCCAAAATAAATGTAAAGCTACTAATAAAAAAAATGAGAATATAAATCCACACAGTTACATGTGCTGGAAAAAATTGTAATCTTGCCCCACTGAGATCAGCTGTTTCGCTGCTATATATACACAGTATATTGTATTCCTCTCCTCGGAGAGCCCGAAGAAGGGCTCCGCGAGGTCGTAAATTCCCATGGGGAGAGATCAACTGAAGACATCGCGCTCATTTTAAAGATTCAAAGCTTTCATTTCCTAAAGGCAATTATCAATATTAGTTGTAAATTAACTGGAAGTAAACAGAGGTTTTCTCTCTAGTAAAAAATTCTCTCTAGTAAAAAAGTAAAAATTCCCCAACTTTCCCCTTGTCGTGCTCTCGGAATTTAAAGCTGGCTCAAATTTTTGGAGCGTGTCCACATTGTGTTCTGGTTCACTGGTGCAGAAAATTCATTGAATCTTGGTTTTATACCATTTTTATATTACTGCCTGTGCCCAGATTCATTCATTTTACCTACAGGCTATGCAGCAAATCCGGCATTTACTTTGTTTTCTAGAATATTGCACTTAAACAAGATACGCTACGATTCCATGATGCACAGGTTCAATTTGTCACAGCCACAAATAAGTTACAGTTTCTTCAAATCATTCCACCTTGATTTGGGTGGGGGAAAAAAAAAATAATCTAAATTTATAATTCTATCTTATAATAGATAACTATTTTTTTTTTTTTTTTAATTTTTGTTGCCTCTCACATTACTTTTGACACCACCGCACCTCAGAGGTAACTTTTCATCTCAGCATTACCCACCGCGCTGCTGTTTCTCATGCCAGCTCCCTAACCAGCTTCTGAGTAAAAAAAGTGAC
>VYZM01016675.1:1020458-1042096 GCA_013398915.1 Dromas ardeola | reverse complement strand
CAGCGCTGTCGCTCGCCTCCCCTGCTCCGTGTTCAGATGAAGGGGAAGAATTGAAGAAGTCCAGGTTTTTTTGCCCATAACAGCCGTCAGGGAGCAGCGAGGAAGGACTGCTGCGATATGCTTATGCGTCCCTAAATCCCACTTTGTTAATCTCCGTGTAATTCCTTTTTTAATTCACTTACTAAGTGGCTGTAGCTAATTGGCTCTGTAGCGATAATACTGTTGCTGCTTTTAAGGCTGTGTACTTAAAGGCAACAGATGGGTGAAAGCCAGATGAAAAAATGTTTAAATAACATCCCGGCAGCACACCCGAGCGGTACCCGGGACCCCCGTGTCCTCATCCCCGGTGGTACCCGCACCTTCCGTCTGGTACCAAGCTTCATCAGGAGCAGTGGCATTCATTGCTCACGGATGTGTCTGAAGAGTCATAAACTGCATAACACAAATAAAATATACTCGGTGGCAAAATATTACTCGATATTTTGCTGCCTGTGTGTATTATTACAGTTATTTACTTGGATTAAAAGATGCAACTATGGTGTTTTCACCAGAACAGCAACAGATCCTGCTGGCAGATTAGGTGATTTATATCTCTTTAATCAAAGGCTTCAGTGCTTAATTACATCTTAAATTAACATTACAGTGTTTTAAATGTGTTAATTATACTTTGGCAACTCTTGCCTAAAATACGCACTATTGTTTAAAAAAATCCTGACTGTAAGTACCGCAGCTCGATTTGGGTCTTTCGGTTTCCTCTTCTCTGCCTTCACTGTACCAGTGAGTCTTTCAGCACAGCGATCTTCAAGCATTAATCCATATTTAGTGTTTGTATTTAAACATCACCCCAGTGGTTGTGAACTAAATCCACATAGCAGGTGTTAATTGAGTGCTAATTTATTTAAATTCCTCGTGATGAAAGTGGTTAAGGGAGAAAGTGGTGTCCCTGGTTGTTGGAGAGGTTATTTGCTTTTCAAATGAAAAATAAAAATGTGTAGTTTGCACAGGGAGAGTTGAGTACCAAAAAAAAGGTAACTGAAGCATGGTCATTTGCCCTGTAGGAAGCTGTGAGCATGTTAAAGGTCAGACCCTGTGCTCAGACAGGCTCCCTGGCTCCCCATCGACTTCAATGAGGGTGCACTGTGCTTGTTTCAGAACTGAAGGTGGCTGCAAGGCATCAATTTAAGAACAGCTTTATGCACTTAAAAGGCTGGACACAACTGGGACAACTTGTGTGAAAGAGATGGTGCAGAAAAACGTGAGATCCAGAAGGAAGGAAAAAAATTGAAAGAACTAGAAGCTGAACTGATAAAGGGATAGGGATAAATCTCATAGCCTGTGTCAGGGTAACTTAATAGTACCCTGACCAGCACTGCGAGGTGTTGGGAGACCAGCTTTTCTGTACAGCTTCAGTTTACTTTCTATGAACGGTGACACATTGCATCCGATCATGTTCTCCTAGTTGCTTGAGTCATATAGCAACAAACGTCTAGAAAAAAAATAAAGAATCATTTGCTTATTTATGAAGGAATCTTAAAAGCTACCTAAAAGACCTGGCAGTATACTTACTGCCTGAAGCCTCTTCTTTTGCTTGGGTTAAGTTCCTTTAATAATGTTAATAATCAGTATAGATTTTGTTCTGCTTCTTTAAGGCTGTCGAGAAGGACGCTGTAAGGAGTAGCTGGTAGTGGCAGTCTTCTAGAATTGCATTTTCTAGCTTTTGTTGAGTGGCTGTTGCTAAGCAGTAATTTGCAGAACTATGAATACAAGGACTTCATTCATTTTTACAGTTGTTCCCAGTAATAGCTTTGTTCTGTCATCACTGTTTTTGTCGGTATTTCGGTTTTTTGTCTTCAGTAATACAGTTGCAACCGCATAGGCTACACGAGAGAGTTGTACAGCTAGTCATTAGAGATGACTTAGTTTGAGGTAACAGCAAAATTGACAATGTTGAGTCCTATTCATAATGATGTTTCAAATCACATGGCAATAAGACTGTGGACTTTAAAGATATTTAAATGCTTATAGATGGGTATATCTAGAAATGTTAATAGTTTTCTCTCTGTATGTCGAGATGTGTAAATGCCTTCCAAAATCTGGTTCAGCATTGCTGTCAATCAAAAGCACTCTGCAGCTCTATACACTAGTTGATGCTTTGTATAACCCGATTTTTAAAAAGCTATTGCATAGCTGATTCTGGTGGTATGTTATAGCCATTAATGCAGGGCATCAGGTTCTGCATTTCAAACTGACCAGAACTTTAAAAATAAAAATGCAACCACAGCCCACTGGTACTGCTGCAAGCAATAAACTTTAAAAGCGTCATCCTAAGCAGCAAGTATCATCTAAAAGAGCTTTCCCGGAGGTTGCTTGTTAGAAATGCCAAAATACAGGCTTCCTGCTGCCTTGAGAAATCGGGAGAGGATGGAAAAGCTGGTTCTGTTCTAAAAAGACAGCTAGCAGATGTTTCCTACTGCTCCCATTCCCTCCACGAGGTAATTATGAGGTAATTCTATGAAAGGTTTTATTTTTGCTCGGCAGACAGTTAACAGTCTTGTTTAAAACCATCATCATGTAAAGGTTACAAGCAATGCAGTGTTGCTCTGTGTTGGATACTCCCAAGCAAACAGCCTTATCTCGAGGTGTTGGGACTGGGGTTGTTGATTGTGAATTGAATACGGCGCTGCATTCACACATGTGGCTTGTGATGTTTGAAGGCAACAGCAGCACGGCTTGATCGCAGGCTGCAAGCAAGCCCTCCGCAGCTTTGCCATGCTGCAGTCTCCTAAACTCCGTACAAGTCAGCTTCAGCCAGGGCTTTGATTCTGCAGTGGCTCTGCGTAGGGTCCCAGCTGATTTCCCTGGAGCAAGCCTGGATTTCAAGGAAGGGCTTGAAGCTAAACTGAGAGCCTCCTCTTAGCGAACTGCAGGTTATTGAAGCAAACCCATTTTTACTCAGTGATTTCTCAAAAAGAATTCCTGGGCACGGAGAAATCTGTACTGAAATACGATCTCTCCTGTAGTGATTTTGGAGGAGGATGTTCAGAATTGTTAAAATAACCAGTTTAGTTAAAGCGGCTGCATACATCCAAAAATAATCTATAACACGGAGAATGCTTTCTGCACGGCCAGCCATTTACACACGATGTAACAGTATCGCTGCAATGCCGCGCTGGCATTCGGCTGAGGGAGGAGGCACACGTCTGCCTCGGAGCTCTCCCCTTCACAGACAGGACTGAGGAAACTCCTCTCTAGTGCTGGGCTTGGACCTTTTAACTGTCACCATTTGAAGTCTTTGTTATACCTATAAACACCCAAGAAACGCTACAAAAATCTGTGATGGAATTGCTAAGATGTGTGTTCTAACTTGTTTTGTTTCTCTGGAACAATTAAACAGAATAACTAATAATACAATAAGTACAAAGTTGCCTGCGAGCTGCACTTGGGGCAGAAATTGGATCGACTCTTGTTTTAAGAGGGAACACTCTACTTTTGGGGGAAAATCTCCATCTCCTGTGCGAGGAATGTCCCTACCGTGGTATGGGACAGTTTCCATTCTATCCAGAGGGTCAGTGGTTTAGTACTTTTCCTCCTCAGGGTGCTCGGTGGGTACCATCTGCACCACATTTACAGATCTCTAGTTCTATTGCGGTCTTACAGAACGGGAAGCAGAAACGTGAGGTGATGCCACTTGGCCAAGGCTACAGAGGAAGGTGGTGGCAACAGAATTGTACCTTGAAATTTCCCAGGTACGTGCTCTGCCGTGGAGCCAAAGGTCTTCTGGAGCCTAGTTATTTGGGGTGATGCTTTTAAAGTTACTTACAAACAGGCTCGTCTGAAAATACCATTAAGCACCTACCTGAGCCTTTAGATAGTTATGTACTTTGCCAAACCGAGCCTGTGCTGTTCTGTAGCTGGGCTGGTGTTACATGTTTCCGTTGTTATGTAGGCAAACAGCTCAGGTTACCGCATGGACACGTTTTCCCTGTTAGATTATGGGGCACGGGAGCTTTGCAGTTGTATTTTTTGTGGTCACTAGAAAGTTCATCCTCTAAGTATTGTGTAAAACTAACCTAGGGATGTGATTTTCTCTTTGTCTTACCTCAGAGGTGGGGCCTGAGGCGAATTCTCATAAGCTCCGTGAAAATCTTCAGCTTCGCTCTTGGAGTTAATCTGGCCAAAGTTTGTGGCTTCCGCTCGTCTGCCCAGCCCTGGGGTCTCTGTGCTGTAGGATGGCAGGCCAGCGACGTCTCGGTCCTTGGCTCCTGTTTGGCTGTTCCTAGGGAAGGTGGGTTTCTTCATGGTGACTTGCACAGCGGGCCTGTGGGCAGCACCTGCAAAGCTTTCCAGCTCTTTTGCTCCTGGAATTAGAATTGTCCACAAGTCAGCTAGAAAGCAGTGGTGGTTCACTAGTACAGCATGCTGCGGTAACAGGAGGGAAACTGGTATGCCTGTGCAGGCGGATGAGAGTTCAACCTGCTTGGGGTCTGCATAGACCAAAACCTGCACAGCTGCATTGGCCAGACCCGACTTCTCACCAGGGCTGGTGAGCTTTGCTTTACAGGCAAAATGCCTTTCTGTTTGGAGACGGTTTTCAGCACAAGCCAGACAAGTCAGGTGTTACAATAAACAAGGTACAGGTACAGCCAATGTGTTGGGCTAAGCTGGGGTCCCTGGAGGGATGAAGTTCAGGGATGAGACACCTCTGTGAGACAGAACAACATCTCCACCTTGTCAGCCTTGACCCAGGAGGAAGACGGGACTAAAGCAGAAATGCAGAAGAACTTGCATCCAGCTTTGAGAAGTACCCAAGCAGACTGTGTTTTTGGGCATTTCTCTTCTCTTTAACCTGCAAAAATGTTAGGGTCTGCCTTCTGCTTGGCTGTGACTCTACCTCATGTGGAGCAGCAGCAAATTCTCTCATGCTTAGTTGCTCAGCTCAGAGATCCATGAGCTTACCTGGGGAAACAGAGAGACGTGCACTGGATGCCGCAGATCCAAATTCATTTTCAGCAACACATTTAAATATTCCAGAGTCTTCTGGAAAAGCTTCGGTAATTACCAGGGTGCAGACTTCCTCTGAAATGACAAATTCAGGCACGCTGTTGTACCGTAAAAGCCAAATGTTAACTTGTAGGAATTGGTCCTTGCAGAAGGACTGCTACTTAGTGATGGGGCTTGGGAGCAAGAAAATGCAAAAAAGTGATGTGAAGGGCATAGGAATCCAAGGGATTCAGAAGGAGCGAAGGTGTAGGAAGGATCTTTCTTCCTGTGAGTTTAAAGAAACAAGACACAAATTTTTTGCACCAGTTTAAACCCCAGAAATGATCATAGGTCAGAACGGTTGATATGTTTTCCCTTAACATATAGAGAACATATTCCTTGACTGAATGTAAAAGGGATGATACCTTTTTCATTGTGCTGTGAAATAAATCGGGGCCTTTCAGGTGCTTGTGTCAAAACCAAGAACTTGAAAGGTCTCAGCCTGACACTGAATGTTGTCTTCTGGCTCCCCTTTGAACATTATTGTTTTATCTTGGATGAGGTGGGAAAAACGGAGCTTGGGGTAATTAACCGATGAGGTGTCTAATAAAAAATGTGCAGTGTACTTACCAGGAACAGCTGACGAACAAGCCTCTGCTCAAAATAAGAAAGAAGAGAATTAAATGGTTATAATGCCAGAATGGAAGAAAGACTTTCAGCCCTCACCTCTTTTCCCACCTCAGCTGTCACCCCAGTTACAAAAGGGACCATCTCCCTTTCTGTCCATCTGGGTAGGAGAAGCTCAGGCTTGGCTGGGGAACCTCACGGTACAAACACGTCTCCACTGAGGTGATACAGAAAGAGCTCCACTGACTTTGGAGTTAGTTGCTGTGACATTGGAGCTATGGCTCATAGCTAATTGGAGCTATGACCTCATGCCTGGGAGTATGATAAATTGTTTAAAATATGCTTATATTTTTAATTCTTTTTCCTGAGTTCATCAGTAGTTATAATATATGGTATCGATGACGTTATGGCTCAGTAGTGCTTTCATTAATAATTAACAGCATGGCGATCTCCACCCATTGTGCCTGATCTGCTCAGGTGTCGCCAGAGGAAGCATGGTCTCTGAACAGCAGTCTGTCGCTTCAGGTCATTTAATACTGGTAAACTCAACTCTGCCTCTATGAACATGTTCTGTCTTCTAATTTGTATATCAGTTCTTGCTCCTGTCTTTTCACTGCCCCAATAAAATTACTGTACATCAGGCAGATGTAGTAATACCTACTTTTTCGTAGTATTCGGAAATCGGCAGAGTCGATTATCGGATCATATTCTCTGTACCAGTGAACCTGTAAGGTGGGTGTTGCACGAATGCGACATTCAAATACCACTAATTGACCCTTTGTAGCTCTTATGTTTTGTAGACCCTAGAGGAGGAAAAATTGTTGTTAAATGGCTGACATAAGTATTTCCCCATTGAAGCAATTACTACGGGATGGTACATCCTTCAGTGAAGAAGATGATCTCATGCCCATATTTTTATTTTACTTACAATTGTTGACTTAATTCTAAATGCATTTGCAACGGGTTGTAAGTGGATTTTTTTTTCACCTGTATACCAGTGCTCTTTAAAAGCCTTTAACTTGCTTATGCATTTAAATAAAGATACAAATGCAGGAAAAACATCTATTCCAGTGAATACAACATAATAAGGGAGGTTACTATGAGAGGTTTCCTCTTCAGCCTCCTTTCTAGGAAATAAATGAGATGAATTCATGTAAGTGGCTATGTCTGTCTGGATTGTTTACCAATTAAGATGTTAGTTTGATAGCATCACTAATGAAGCATGCTGGCTTTTTTGAATTGTAAATGAACCAATGTTCCAGTCTCGAAATACTGTCTGATGGAGCAAGAAAACTCAAAGTCTAATGCTAGTAATTGCAGAACAAGCTGTGTCATTCAGACAACCTGTGCTCTTTACCTTTGTAAACACAGGTGTGCGTCCGTAGGCAGACCCGGTCAGGCTCGCTGAGGGACTCTGCATCTATATAGAAAAGAAAACTGATTTTTATAGCTTGAATTTCTCATATGCAGAAACCTGGCTGCGTTGCTGGCACTTTGAAACAGAAGAAGATGCCAGAGTGTTTTATCTGTTTTTCAAGCGCCAACCTAATAAATACCCTGTGGAGAGTCTCCATTCAAGAGCTCCAAGAGGAAATGCCTCCCTGGACTGTGAACACCAAGTTAGTGGAAAGAGGAGCTGGTAACTGGTAAGTGTTGCTGGTCTTATAGCTATAAGCTAATTAATTGCCCACATCTTGTAGTCTCTGTGATCAGTGTTGCTTGCCAGTAGTTGTCCCCTTCTACAGAGATCCCTTCCTGGTTTAGTTGATCCCAGGTCTAGCTCTTCTTGGCTTGTGTGGCGAATGCGGTAACTACAGTGAGGCTGAAGGTAGAGAAATGAGCAGGAACTTCGTTGTTCTGTCCTGCCATCCTCCTCTAAAGCTCAGCTTATGCAGAGGTTACAATAAGATCTCTGATTAAGCAAGAAAGATGGTTTTAAGATGATCAGATCTTTGCAGTGCAAGATATGACCTTGTTCCATGGTGGAGTGTTGGCATATAAATGTGCAACTGAAGTGCTTGGGTTTGTTTTGCTGTTGCACTGGTCTTTTTTATAATCTGTCTTTTCTCTGAAATAACCCAAGTTATCAGCTCTTTCCCTTTCAGCCTGAGTTAAGATTTAAGTTGGTTTCTGGGTATTCTGAGTTCCCCGGCTCTTGACCAAGTATGTGCTCTAAATCAACTACCTGTTCTGAAGTGAGTCTTTGAAGTAGGCTGACAAATGGCTAAGCTGCGTGATAGCCCCTTGAGCGTTTCTCACCCTGTCCCCTGCTTCATCAGTTCTCTTAGTTACTTGCTGAAGATGGGCTTGACCCGATCCTTGCAAAATGTTTCTAAAATACTATAAGTAATAATTTAAAAAATGGTATTTGAGGGTCAATAGATAATGGCTGAATTAAATTGGTGTAGCTCTGGTGGACAGAATGGCTGCCAGAGACTTCATTGCCTGAGGAACCAATGGTCAGTAAAACACTGGTGGTTTTCCACTTTTTCCTAGTGTGGGGAGAAAAATAAACAGGGCAGGATGGAGACAGAGACTTTAGGATGCTGAGCATACTTGACCCAACAATGTTTGCACTTACTGTGACATTCCTCTGGCCCTGACAGGATGCTGAGACTTGCAAGGAGGCTTAGCCTTCAGATTTGCTCTATGAACCTGGAGAGACAAACATAAATCAGTGTCTTTAGAGGTATCTCCTTTTCCTTACAACACAGTGATGGCTCTGTTTTGTGAACTGAGCGTATGCTGGTCAGAGAGCGAGTGGTATGTGCCAGAGAAAACAGAAGCATCCGTAGTATTTGAGAGTAGGCTCAGGTCACCTCCAGAGCATAGAGACATTTAACCAAGGTTATTGATAAGGACATCTAAAAAGGAAGAAGTCACCTGTGAAACCTGGCTGCGTGGCGGAGTTAGGGATTTTCTGGATTTGGATGGAAGAGTCTAAAGAAAACCCTTGTTACTTTAGCTGAAGTGAAAATGGTACTTCATTAACCAGCTACCAGATCCTTCTCATGTAAGGACTGTAACATAGTGGATTGACACAAAAAGGTAGTTACTGGTAGCTTATTAGCTCACAGTGGTATAATAAAAGATTTAGAGATTTAATCTTTGTTTCCCTTTTACTCTGTCAAGAGAGATTTTTCTTGGTGGAGCACTGCAGGCTAATGATCCTGCTTCTCCCAGGCCCAGCTGCATCAGTAAAAATGCTGGTCCTGATAAATAACTTGCAGCAGCAGTGCTGTTGTCCTCTGCTCTGCTTCTGGAGTGAACATTAAAAACGTGGCTCTGGACTGAGAGACAGCAGCGTGTGTGAGACGTGGAGCCGGTGCTCCTGTGTCTGTCCGCCTTGAGCTATAGCTGCAGGGAAGGAATTGAACCTGGTTTGTCAGCAGGGAGAAGGCATGGAAAGAACTGAATTGACTTTCTGCTGGCTGTAGGAGTAATATATGTCTCCTGCTGATCCGTTTGGTGTAATGCAATGCTCCTGAGCTGCTGACTTGCTAAAGGGTGCCCTGGGATTTGCGTTCCCCATCCATGAAGCCAGCCCTTCACCCTCTCTTACTCTTAGCACCTGCAATGTCAATTTGGAGCCTTATTCTACGCTGTCTGGTAGCTGATGTTGTCACGTGCTGCCAAGGCCTATGTTTGTGCCTGCATGTGTCTGTGGTCATGCAAACAGTACCTTAAGGTATTGGCAGATGGTTACAAAGCTGCTGTTTGTTGTTTCGTGATCAGTTGCTAAGGCCACTGTAACTGTCCCCTTGTGAGCTCCTCGCCTGTCGAACCACTGCCTTTGTGGCAGTTTTGCTTTGTGTTTGCAGCGTGCCAGGAACCAGATGTGAGTGGTCATGGCTTGGCAGGTAAGAAGTGTCTCCTTAAGGTTGCAGTTGTTTTTCTTTACCCTGACAGTGCTCTAGGTCGGTCAGATGTATGTATTTCTTCAGGGTCTGGATCCTATGCTTGATGCTTCCGGTTCTGTATGGTATTGTTTGGTACTTACAGCATTTGTAACATGATAGGTAGAGTAACTTTGAATTTGGGGTCTTCTAGCTGACTGTCACTGTGTCTTGCAGGCACATTTGTAAAGATGCAGATAGATGCATGGTGTAGAGATATGGAGGCACCGCAACAAACTAGGATTTAGTTACCTCGAAGAGGTCAGTAGGCTACAAAAGCACTCATCTTGTCAAATAAAATCAGTACGTCCATCTGAACTCTTCAGAGACTTTGCATAGCCGTTTGATCCAAATAATTTATTTGAGATCTGTTCCCTCTCTCTCCTGCTTTCTGTCACTCTCCCAAACAGTCATAACTGATTACAGTGAAGGATATTTTGCAGTCTGGTTGGATTTGACTGGTGAAGCCATGTGACAACTGCAGGCAGCCATGTGGGACAATGGGCTGCTGTAGGGCAGTCAGACATCTCTGATGAGAACATGTCACTGTGTGTCTCATCTAAACCTGCAGTATGTTACCCCTGGCCCTGATCCAGCAAAGCGGTTACACATGTACTTGGACCACCCATGGCCTTCATATTTCTATCTGTTGCTCTTGAGTTATAAGTATCTCTCAAGCAGTTCAAGGATGGCTCCTGTCCAAGGTTATGTCACGCGGCCATCAACAGGGCTGTGCCGTGATGCAAGGACTGCTGGATAATCCCAAGCCTTTGGAGGTGGGAGGAGGGCCTGGGAAGCCAATGTTATTGAGTTGCCCCTGGTTCCCGCCGCAAACCATTCCTGGCTGTGCTCCACCACAGATCCCTGCAATGCTGTTTGCATTGCCTCCTTGCAGTTTTATCGGATAACAGTCAGTATAGTCACTTTTCAGGACCTTTAACATTGGCTGATTTGTTTTTTCTTTTTTTCCTCTAAAGAAAAAGGGTGGTGAAAAATCAGACGTGCAGACTGTGAAAGGAGTTCCTGGGCTGACATACCTGCTTTAAAGATCACCTCGTATGACTGAAACAGCATGAACAAAACCACACTGGAGAATCTATACCCCTCTTTTTTCTGTACAATAGAAGACTTAATTCTCCTGTACAGATGCCATCACTCTTCGTTGTCCCACTCTATCTCCGAGTCCATGATCAGTCCGTAATCGGGCAAGACGTGCACAGAAACAGAAGACATGGATATGCCCCTTAGCAAGAGTAAGTGAAGTGGTCAGAGTTGGGACTGTGGCAGGCTGTGGTTTAAGATCAAAACACAGTGAGGAACTCCAGGACGCATGCTTAGAAAGGTTGGACGCACCTTATCTGGAGCAAGACGCAAGATCTTCGAGAGAGGCTGGTCTACTGAACTGAATAAGAATGGCTTCTGACAGGTTTCCAGCCATGATAAAACTGGCACTGAACTTTAGCACTTAACAGGAATAGCACTAGCTTATGAATTTGTGCTCAAGACAGTTACTCAGTTGTGTGGCATTAGTTCCTCAATGCGATGATTACTGCTAAGACCTTCTGCTATGGCAGAGACCATGGCCAAAGATGATGGCTGTCAAAGTTGCAAGTGAAACTGGACTGATGCCATGTAACATGCCAAGCGGTCAGTGTTCACGCAGTAAATACAGGAAGCTATATATGTGGTGCTGCAGCTGCCAGTGCTCGAGGGAGGCTAGGCTAATCTCTTGCCAAAGCAGATCTTACTAGTTCAGTTGAGAGGAGACCCCACCATTGGGAAGTCTATTTGTGCTTGGCTGCTGTAGGTGTCTGTTATTTAAAGCAGAAGCCATCCTTGAAATCCACGTTGCTTGCAGCTTGCAGCACCCTTGTTTGTAGGCAAACTCACCCTTCACATACATGATTTATGGTAGATGCTCTGTTCTCATCTCATGTTCTGTGGTCCTTCCATTTCACAGTTTGCTTCTTGTGAGTGTGTTGGATGCTTTCACTGTTAATATTGGATTCGGATAAAGAAGAGTTCATGGGAATAGATAAAAGGTTTATAAGCTTCATCACTGGAACAGTCACTGTTTTAGTCCGAACTGCCTGGTTTTTATTGAAACCTAATGACACTAATGGGGCTCTGGATATTTAGTAAACAAGGAGACTTTCAGATGTGCTGAACATGGTGGTAGGTGCTGCTTTAAAGGGCAGAGAGAATTTGGGAGAGAGCATATGAACTCTGGCTGCAACACTGACCAGCCCTGCCACTACTAATTGGTTTCACATGATCGAAACAGTGGGTTTCTGTGCAAATGCAAAGCTGTCTTGTGTATGAGGCCGTGTATGTGGCCTGTCCAACGCAGTAGTAGAAGTGAGAGGAGGTCATTCGTCTCCCAAGAAAATTCTGGAAGGTCACTCTGAGATAGCTCTTTGCTCTCTTACGTGTCTCCTTTTCTTTAAATTATGAGTGGTTGCTCCAGGCTTCGTTAACTATCGGTTTTCAGACTCCTGAGATCCCGTTCCTGAGTCCTGCTGAGCTCCATGCGTGATGTGCCCCTCTGTCCATGTTTGCCTTGCTAAGCACAGACGTTTTCTACAGCAGGTCAGCAGAAATGTCGGCACTGTACAGCTTACGCCCTTGAAAGAATATATAGCCAAGGTTTTACCTTGGTGAGTCATTCTAGCAGCCCCAGTGTCTCATGTAAATGTCAACCTCTACTTAGTGTAACTCTAGATCTTTGTGAAGAGGACAGAATTAGACTCAGCCAAATGAAGAGTCCAAGGACCTTTGCAACCCAACACCAGAATGATTACAAGGTACATACAGAACACGCTGTTGACACAAACCATAATGACGACATTCTAGCATTACCTGAATAGTTGACATGGCTGCAGAATTATGCTATATGCAACACTAGGACAAATTTAACACAGGGTTAGGAAAGTATTAAAGCTGCATGGAGCCCTTTTGCCAGGTGTTTAGATCATGGAAAACCCATTAAATCTGGTTTAGGAACAAAATGAGCATCTGCTGGATCTGAAATACACTGCATTGTAAAGAGTGTACGTAGGGGGGAGGAGAACATATTAAAATTTACACTTAGAAATAAAGCAGACCTAGACTGCATCATCATTAATGTGCCAGCATGTCTTTTATTGAGAAAACAGACTCTAATAGATATACAGGATAACGACCTTCAGTCAATTTTAAAGCGATGCATTTTGCAAGCCATCTGCATGTACCTGATGGTGTTACTTATTTTCATAGAGGTGTTCAAACCTTGGGAGTGTATGCTAGACACTTGGATATCTTGTGGCACTACCCTATATGGCTTAACAGTGATATGAACTCAGGACCGCAAAGAATGAGACTTTCCCAAAGGCATTGGGATGGAGAAAGCTCCGTCTGGAGCTTTATTTCCTCTGCGCCATATGGCTAAATGGGGAAATTGTCAGCACTTGAGTAGTGAGCTTTCTAGTTGTGAGTTACTTGATGACGTGAATATGTGATTTGAAAGTGGCTTCTCTGTTGCTCTTGCGGTGTGAATAACAAGACTTCTGTAGGAAGTGAGAAAAAAATGATTTTATTTGTTTCTCTTCCCATGCACCAACGATCCCAAGATGACTGGATAGATTGAAGGGAAATTTGTGATTGTTTCAGATTGTTGTATGATTTCTTTAAATGACCGCTCTTCAGGTGGGGAGAAGAGCAGGTTTGCGTTGGCTAAGATACTCTGAAAATAAGCAAATAGCTGGAAGAGGTTATTGTAGCCATTGATAAAGTATTTACAGAAACCGCAGAATCCTGGTTGGATTTGAAGCTTGCTGAGAGTCTTTCTAAATTGTAGAAATGCAGCTGAACACCGAGTGTTATTCAAAGACCAATTTTTTGTGGGACATTTTCAGAACATGTAGTACTGAAGACCTGTATTTCAGAGGCTCATTTTCTGTGTGTTAGGTTGTTAATGCCTTCCATCAAGTAGGCAGGATATTAGATTTGTGTCTCAAAAAGTGTGTTTGGGACTCCTGTGGACTTTTCCATACGTGCTGTTCAGGAAGGGCAGAAAGGTGTGCTGACTTTCAAGGACAGGCTCCCTTTGGGATTAGCAAAGACTTTCATGCATGGAGAACAGCACGGCTGCTGAAATACATGTACTGTGCTCCATGCTTGAAAGTCTTTGCTAAGATGAGTTTGTCCATTGTGTGGAGCAGACCGTCGCAAGGAAAAGAACCTCAGCAGTCTGAATGTAATGGTGTTTGGGCAGCAGTAGCCTTCATATAGGAAAAAGCACAGTAGAGAGCTTTAGTTTTGGAACTAGTTAAGGCATGTCCCCGATGGGACGGTGAGCATTTGCAAACACACCCTGTGTGTGGCCCAGGTGTCCGTGAAATCTGTGGGATGTTGGTGTCCTTGGGCAGCGTGCAGGGGTGCACGTAGTCAGGGTGTTATTGCTTATGGTACACATCCCACCCCAAGAGATGAGGCCTCAATATCTCTCCTTTCAAATCACCTTTCGATTGCCTTGAAGGTCCCCTGATCCAGCCCTTGGAGGAGAGCAGAGTTCCCTCCCGGTGTGGCTCTGGGGCCGCCTAGCGGGGTGCGCGCCCTGCAGCCCTGTGGGACCCGCTGTGAGAGCTGGGCTGCTCATCCAGCGGCTGGGAACGGCTCGCAAACTAGGGCTGAGAGTGAATTAATTTTATCCCTCGTATTACATGCTGCTTCTGAGTACAGCTGTTTCTCAGGGCTGGAAAATCCTGGCTTTCCCTCCCCTTATTTGGGTAACAGCTGAACTGCCGAAAGATATTGGACGCTTGAGTCAAACTGGAGTTCCTAGAACCAAGTGACTAAATCCCTTTTTAAGTACCGACATTAGAAGATGCCTAGAGCTTATTTTAAGAGATGCTAAGCTTCCACTTGAAATCATGAGGCTCCGTACTTGTTAAAGTAAGTAGATTAATGTCAAACAGAGATCCTGGGCATTTGCTTCCTTTCTTTCCTATAAAAAAATCCAACCCAACCCCGCCCCACTTCTTTGCATGTCAGAGCATCACAGGAATGTGGTAGGATTCTGAGCCCAGACTGCCTGACAGATGAGGTGGGCAGTTAGGATGCTATATAGTAAGAAAGCTAGGCCGAGTTATTTCCTGGAAGCTCTGGGGAAACACCCACAGGCTCACTGTCTCATGGATTACTGCTTCCTAAGAGCTCGGTGTTGTCGGTGCTTGGATGGACAGCTGATGCACTGGGGCAGTGCTGAGCTGCTCTGGTCTGGTACAAATCCGTGAGCCATCTGACCGATCTGTTCCCCTCCTTGTAGCCGCACAGTGCCAGGAGCCAGTGGCTCCTCCGGCCTGCACAAGCCCACCTGTGCATAAGGAGGGGATGAATCAAATTCCAGCGCTCCCTTTCACTGCTGACTGCTGGAGGATGCTTTCCCCATTTCCCCATGGGTACCTGCAGTGAATAATGAAGCAGCGCCTCAGCCCTTAATACATAAGACAACCCACGGTCTTTTTTTTTTAAAGTAAAAAATATCACCGTACACTCTTCAGCCAGCAAGTGAGTTAACCTCTCCACCCTAGAATACAATGATGACTCTCCTGTGAGTCATAAGGAGGATTAAGTTAACGGGGCCAAAGAAGAGAGAGAGCAGTCCAGCCAGCTCCGTACTTTATGTGGGGCATACCTTCCAAGGATGTGGATATGTCATTTCAGCAGGCTTAGGAGAAGATCGGAATTGTGTGGTCAGTGCACGTAACTGTGCGTGACTCATGGCTTTGCTATCCAGTGCTCCAGCGATGACTGGCTGTTTCTGCTGCTCATAGCTGTGCCGTTACGTTTGCACTTTCTGCAGAACGCAGCATGTTCCAATCTCCACTGTCCCCAAACCAGACCTGTTAGGTGTGTCCCTCCTTCTTTGGGAAGAAGGAATTTTTGTGAACAGCACTGTATGAATTGTGACTGCTATAGCATCCAGTGTAGCATCGGATGTCGTTACTAGATTAGTAATTACCAAAATGGAAAAAGAGCTTTTTCTGTCCCAGAGCCTCTTGCATTCACTTAGCTGATTTAAATTGTTTCGAATAGGAATAAAGAGAAAATACATCCTCAGGTGGGAACACATTGAGATGGGATGCATATAGACTGATAGCAGTAGCTAAGTTGCACTCAGAAACAAATAGAAATCTAGGGTAGCTTTTCCAGAGCCTGAATAACATTTTTCTCCAGTGCTATGCAAACCAGTGTGCACCTGCTATGGCTTCTGTCATCTCCTGTCACACAAGTGTGCCCTGGGCGGTTATCCCACAGCGTATCCTAACTGGTGGTCTGATGCTTCTGCCATCTAGCCCTGATGTCATCAAAGCTGGTGGATCCAGAGATGAACCAAAGCTCCTGAGCCCGCCTGCCCTCTTGTCCCGCTGCACGTGAGGCCCCTGAGCTGCCCGTGCTCTTGCTGTGCGATGGAGAAGGCTGCAGTGAACACAGAGGTGAGCGACTGAGTTTCATGCCCCGACCCTGGCGCCTTGTCTGATCTCTGGTGCCACGAGAGCTGCCTCTAGCCTGTGCCCCAGGCAGGGGAGCCCGTCTACAGGAATAGCAGCACATAATCCTCCAGGCTACCCATCGCTGCACTTTATCACCTCGCATCTGTGCCCACAGTGAATTCTGGCCCAAAAATCTTGTCCTAGTTCAGCTCCGTCAGCACGTTGCGCACACATTCGTACGGAGCTGCTTCTGGGGGCTCTGCCACTGCTCGTTCTGCCCCCGCTCCAGCATGCCGAGCCCCTGACACCCAGGGCGGGCAGTGCCAGCAAAGCAAAGTCAGTGGGTGAGATTTAAACTTGTGCAATTAAACAAGAAACCCAGAATCCCACTGGAGACTGTTTGCTTGAGGGGAGCATTATTTAAAGCTCTCTCATCTCAGGTTTCACTGACATGCCAGGAGATGTTTTTAGCTCACTCGCCTCCTGACAGAGGAACGTCTGTCTGAGCCGCTGGGGAGACAACCCCGTGTCCTCGCGTTGGTGGTGTGAGGATTTGACCAGAGGCACCCTCCCTGGGGCAGCACACAGGCACTGTGCGGTTCCCCTGGGAGCCAAGGGGCTCGCGGTGGGCACGTGAACTGCAGGGCCAGCCACTGGTCATCAGAGATGGGTGAAAGTGGCTCCCTCCCCACACCTGCCTGCAATGCCGTGTGTTGGACAGGCCTGGGAGTTGGGAGGAGAGCATCTGAAGGATGGGTTTTTTGGCCACCTCCTGCTCGGGCCGGGGCAGGGCTCTTCCCTCTGCTGCCACCTGAGTGGCAGAGTTATCTCAAGTGACGGATTTTAAGATGATGCTAGAGTACAATGTTAGTGCTGTGCGGTATGAGAGGAGCAGTGAGGCAGCAGGGGATGCAGCTGGCACTGATGACAACACAAGGAGGGGTTTTTCAGTCATTTTGGCCTTGCATGGCTCTTGCAGAGGCTGGAGGACTGCTGTGCAGTGGGGCAGAGCTGGGGTCTCTTAAATTCTTGCTCTCAGTCCTGTGTCTAGGCCAGGCCCTATCTCTGATCCCTTCACCAGAGAAGCTGGGGCAGCTGTTAGCATCTAAAAGAGAGTCTGAGTCTATGCCAACAGCTCTGGTTCCACCAGTGGGGTTCATGATAATTATCCAAAACTGCTGGGCCCCAGAGTGCATCATATAACCAAGTCTGGAATACCTGCAATGGTCAGAGTACTCTCATCCCATTGCACATGCTGCCGTATCACCATGAAGCTCAAAACAGGGACCTACCTGTTGCACTGTAAAACATGGTAAAACACTATTTCAGCCTCAGAGCTTTTACGTGGAGCATAAATCATGTGTGCAAAGTGCAAATAATCAGAATATTGTTAAACACTGTAGTTTAGAGGTATTTGTAGAACTAAGGGATAGACTATGAAGCAGTTGAAAGTGCCAATTCCCAAAACCATTGTTATTCAAGTTCCCTAAATTAAGCCGTCACTGTATAGGTAAAGGAAAATTTTTATAGGGAAATAATTTTACCAAACCCAAGCCATTTTATAGAAAATTGAGCTGGCAAAAAGTGTTGCATAAAATTAAATAACTTGTGCAGATATTTCTTGAATGAAAAATAAATGTACACCTGTTCTAATGGTTATTTTTTTCCTCTAGGAAGCAGCAAGACCGGACTGTTTAAGCTCTCACAAACATCTCCTATGATGGTGATATGCGTCATACCCTGTGTCCAAGGAGGGGAAAAGGTTAGTTTAAAAGAATAGCCATGGCATTTGGGCTTCCACAAAGTATTGTGTGCCTGGTTTATGCCGAGCAGTGAACTCTTCATTGTTGGGGAGCCCACGTGCAGGCTGGCAGTGGGCTGTACAGCCAAAACCTCTCCCGGAAACATGATCGGTCTAATTTTAACTACATGGACAGCATTTGATATGGAAGCAGCTGGTGTCATACAAATCTGCGGGCTTGTCAAACAATCCGAGTGCATTGCTAAAGCAAATATGTTAATTTCTACCCAAAGGCAAGCTAGAAAGCCAGGCCCCGTTTTAGCTTGCGCTTGACTCAATATAAATCAGAGCTGTAGCTTTGTAACCGTAGATGTGCAGTGCCCAAACGCTTAGATTTCTAATGCCATTTCACTAGAAAAGTGAAGCATGGCTTATTTATTTTTCTCACCCCGTATTGCATTTCATGCTAGTGCATACCTGTTTCCGTTTACAAGTGGTTGAAAGGTTTTCTGGTCATGCTTGCTCTGTTCCCCTCTTGCGAAAAGGTTTTCTACAGTAAAATGTTTTTCTAATGAAAGCCAGCAGTGGTCAAAGTCTGAGCTACTGGTGGTCTCTGGATCTAGTAGATGTTATGCTGATTGCTCAAGAGTATATCTAGGCAGTGATCTCAGTGGGTGCTCAGATTGCCGTCATTTTGGCAGCTAAGACACAAACTTCCTAGGTAGAAAAGCCTTAAAAATACAGCAGGCCTTGAATTTTCTGTCTACTAGAGAGTGACAGAGATAGTGTGTCTGCTAAACTCCATCTCAAGTGTCCCATAAGCAAGCTATAGTGCCTAATTACTGTAAAGTCTCAGGAAAACAAAAATGCCTAATCTAGTTCTAGCTGCTCTGGAAACACTTTACCTGCCAGCGTTCAGTGCCGAACGCGACGGTGTCCGGATGGCTGTAACACCAGCAACCGGAGCCTGCAGCAGCCCTGGCAGTCAGCAAGGGGCTGTCCCCTGACAGCCGTAGCCTTTGGAAATTAGGAAATGATAATACGAAGGCATGTATGCAGGCACTGGAGAGCCAGGGCTTTGTCTCTCCTTGCCCTGCTTGCCAAAAAAAAGCTTGGCTTAGTTTAGGGAGCTGGTCAAGTAAATGCATTTAGAATGTTATAGGTTAAATAAGGCACAGAAGTAGAGGCAAGTTACAGCTCTTGTTAATAGTATTTGTGGTAAATGGACAAAGTTCCTCTCTTGGGCAGTGAAGATGCACCACTGAATTTTCTTGCTACCTTTTGCAAAAACAGCTGGGAATTACTCTAGGAGATAACACAGTGTTATGGACAAAGCTCTTGGATACCCAAAATCTACTAATTAATATAACTGAAAAGCAAAATATGAAAAGGAAGAGCTGATATCCAGGCAACAGAGGGAATAAAGTTCCTTTCAAGAGGTTCACCTCACTCCCTGGTCTGCCGAGGAAACGCTTGATCCTCAACTGTTTTGACATTTGGAGCTGGGAGGCCTCAAGCTCCCATCCACACCTGGCCCAGGTTTTCACTACACTCTGGATTTGGCCTACAGATAATGTGCGAAGTGTTTATTGTGCCATAGGGCCGGGGCTGTGGCTTCCGCACTGCTGGGGTAGGAGAAGAGGTTACTGCCCCAGCTCTGCCCATGGCTTGAGGTGACCCTCTGCTGCTGCCCTGTTGCAGGGGGCACAAACAGGGTGTCCTGCCTCCTTGGCTGCTGCAGAGAAATATTGAGGTAGTGTGTTTTCAGGGCACACGATGGTAGCTTTGAGTTGTTTTGCTGGACAGTGGACTTTTGTGGCTGCAAATGATGTGCCGTTAGAGGATCAGTGCGCTGCTGCTGAAAGGTTGAGCAAGGGGTGAAAGACTAAATGCAAATCCCAAGCCTGTGGTTCTGGTGACCTCCATTACGTAGAGTTCCCAGTGCTATGAGAAGACTCTTACTGAGAAGTTGCATTGTATTTTCTGGCCACTTTCTACCCTGTAGCAACTCTATCCCTTCTCTTTTCTTTTTAACCCGCCTGTAAGCCATGTTTAGGAGGAGGCTGTGGACTCCAGTTGATGCTCTGCCGCACAATTAAGGCCACACCCCAGCTGAGCATCTTGCGGACTGTTTGCCTCTCCTCTCAGCCTGAGACACTAAATGAAGTAGTGGTGCATTGGCTGCTTGCAAAGTATCTCATTAATGAAGTGAGGTGTTCAAGAGGATAAAGCTCATCATGGCTTCACCCCTTGGACATGAGCTGTGGAGCCGGGATGCCTTCTGGCTGGCAACAGTGTCCTCTCTTGCTTCGGAAACCACAGTCTTCCTGGGTTTCCTGGGTGTGAGGGTAAGAGATGCTCATGCAGGCAGGAGGACTGAGCCAGGCATGCCGTGAGGTTGGAGCTCCTGGTTTGCCAGGACGCTCAAATGACCACCCTTGATGAGCCTAAAGGTAAGAGCAGAGCTCAGTGTGCCAGAAAAGGGAACGCTGCTCTCTGAAATTGAAAATCGTATCCCTGCCTCTCCTCCCCATCCCCTGAAAAGCTCTCATGTAATCTGAGAACATGATTAGTATGCTAGAAATTAAAGTGTTCCTTACCTCTCTAAGCCATCAGTTTGGTTTTGGGGCTCTTGCTGCCAGCAGCTTGAGTCAGCGCTGAGTCTTGAAGTGGAAAGTCTCCTCTCCACTGACTCCCCTCTGAGGACTGAAGGCTGTCTGGGGTGGTGGGTTACATTTCTAATGTTCAGATCCCTGCTTGTGAGTGATGGCATGGCGGGAATGTCAGCTGTATGGGAATAAACTGCAGCAATTTATTCTCTCCAGCCTGTTTGAAAGTCAACAGAACAGCACCATTCGCTGGAACAAAACAGGTCCACTGTTGTGAGATACAATGGTGGCCAGACCTGTAGTTGCTTATAATTTATCATGCGAGTAGTTCTGAGTGCTGGAAAGACGCCAGCTCAGGTCGATTGTGAGTCTCTACATTGAAAGAGGGCCAAGAAAGAGAAGTGTAGCAAAACTTCATTAGAAGCAGGACTCTCTTATAGAGATCTGGAATGTGAAGAATTTCCTATTCACTTGGGATATAAAGAAAACCTGAGCTACCCCCCTTCCCCAAATGGCTGAGGAATGCAGAGGGATAGCTTGGGTCCGTGGAGCCAGCGTATGTCTTGCTGACTTAAACAGTTTCACATTAGCGTCCTCCAGACTTGGTAGAAGAGCTGTGTAAAGCTCATGGAAGCTGAAGTAATATTTTGATGATGGCAGAAGCACAGTGCCATTATGAGTGTAAATTTTTAAGCAAGGTGCATCATTCGATGAGGTACCACGCAGTGGAGGAGCTGGAGTGAGGGCATTTCTGAAGGGCAGGGTTGTGTCTGTGCCCAGTGGTAGTGCAGCAAGTTTTACTTGGAAATTCCTCTGCTCCAAAACACCAGTTAACAGCTCGTTTGGGGGAATTGCTTTGTGTAGATGCATAAAGGGTAGGATGAGCCATCCCCAAGCAAAGCCGCCCATCACTCTGAAAGTGTTTATAAACAAATTGGATCTTGTCTTCTACCATAGCACTGCACTTCCACAGCTGAAGGCCAAAGGGGTGTTAGACCGTTTTCAGTCTTGGCATTGTCAGCCCTCATCAGTTTTGTGACCATGAAAATAACCCAGCTGCTTTGCGAAGCCCTACCCAGCAGTCTAAGGTACGCTGAATTAGTTACCTTTTGTGGGCTTCTGGAGGTCTTCCCCAAATTCTCACTTTGAAAATATGACTTGCAGCTGGGTTTCCTGCAAGCACAAGCTCCTAAATTTTTCCAGTTCCCTGCCTGCTTCATTCATGCTGAGTCCCAGAAGCTGCGCAAAAAGGTATAAATTACTTTTGGCTAAAGCCTCTCTCCTGGCACTGCTATTAATAGCTATATCTTTT
>VYZM01016675.1:982819-1020440 GCA_013398915.1 Dromas ardeola | reverse complement strand
TTTTTTTTTTTTTTTTTTTTTGTTGCTGCAAATTGTGTCAAGGCCATCTGGGCCCGAGGACGGGTGGATCCTCCCCTCCAGCATGGACTACGGTGTAGGGATGCTCTGGGAGCTGCACCTGCTTGCGCCTGCTTCCTTTGGCTGTCTTGTGCCTCTCCTGTTCGCATCTGTGCTTGAAGACATCTGAGGACGGGGTCTGGAACTCCAGGAGAGCTGCTCTCCCCCTCCTGTGGACAAGCAACTCTGCCACAAGTCAATGGGATTTACTTGGATCCTCTAGCTAGACAATCTAGCCCAAGGAATTGAAACTATTATTCACCTCTTGATGGGGTAATTGTCAGATGAACTTTTGACGCCGGCTTGAATGCAGGGGTGGTGGGAAGAGACTGGCTATTCCAGCCATCTTAAACCTTTCCCAAAATGGAAAAGCAGCTGGCGCAAAGGCCACAAATGCTGGGGCGCTTCTTCCTGAAGTGCTTTGCCAGGGACTTCTGAAATGACATTTCAATTTATACCGCATCAAACTCTGAGACAGATGAGTAGTGATTTATATTTTCGTTTTAATTTTTATTTTTCCAAAAGGGTTTTCTGAATGGAGGAATGTAGATAACAAATGGTCTTGGTGTGAAAATGAACGAATCTGGCCTGTGGAGAAACCAGGTATCTTCACCGGCAAGTTGGTGTGTCGGGTAGTTTTCACAGTAAGAATTGAATTAATTCTTCCGGTTGGATTCAGACTTCAGGCAGAAACTTCTCACTTTTGTGAGGAAATCCAGCGCATCTTCCCACTGTTGCATGAAGAAGCTGAGCGTAAGCTGGTGTTCATGTCACAAGGGAGCTTGGGATAGGGAGGGAGCTTGGCAGTGCTATGAATTTTGGGAGAGAGAGGAGCCCCAGATGGTGATCACCCCAAAGAGTGATTTACCTCTGGTAGTCAGAGGCTGGCTGAGGCCAGCTGCTGGCAGAGAGGACACCGAGCAGACAGGTGTTTAAGGACAGTCTTCTCCATCTGGCTGTGGTATGTGTTTGAAGGTGGTGGTGCCCAATGCTGGTAGTAGTCGGGGCTCTTCCTCTAAGAGATCCTCAGCGAAGTGCAATGAACATGATTGCAAGTTAAAAGTAATCATCTGCGAACAGAGGAGGAGAGACTTGGGCAGGTTTAAGTCACACAGAGGTGTCATTGCCAGAAGCTGTCACAGCCTGCCTGTGGTCCAGAGGCAGTGGAGGGATGACTGTGTGTGCTGGGAGGCTCCCCAAGCCCTCCCTCCCGTCTTCTCACCACTGAGGTCTCCAAGTGGGTGGTAAATACCAATAGACTCAGCCAAGTTTGGCTGATGACACTTAGTCAAACCTGTCTGAAACTGGACTCACCAGCAGACTTAGCCAAGTCTGGCTGATTAAACTCAACCAAGCCTGTCTGAGAGCAGCAATTGTTGGTCTGGCTCCATCTTTGATAGTATACTGTGCCAAGCCCAAGTTTGGATTGGTACAGCTCCTCTGGCTTCAGAGCAGCGATGCAGGTTTACATGAGGGCAATATTTGGACAACAGGACACATTTCACCTTTCTCCTGCCATTACTTACGGTTCCGCTGAAGATCTGATGTTCTCACTGAACCAGACAGATTGCTAGTTTTAGTCTAGATGTTTATCTGGGTATCTTGGTGTAAATTATCTCTGCTGCTGTCGCTGTTAGGCAAATACTTTTCTAAATTATGCTGGTACATGTTTGTAGACTCCAAGGGCATTGAGCAAGTGTGATGGAAAAGGACTGCAGGTGAGCGGGAGTAATTTGGAACTGTGTTATTTCATAACAAAAGTGGCATTGCTGGCGGATGTCCTCCATCATCCGTCGGTATTAACTTCTGAAAGCAACTGAGCAGAGGTGCCTGCTTGCTCTCCACATGCTGAATCCCAGGAGCTGCGGTTTTAGTGGGGAGACGACTGACTAGCCTCAAGTTAAAGTTTGCTCACAGTGTTGCAGTAGAGACGTTACTGTATGATGCCTTGAGGCATCCGTTTATTGGATGATCTTACAGCTATGCTTTCTGGCAGCGTTCCCTTGGGTTTAGCTTCAGATATTTTGACATATCTAATATATTTTCCACTGTAACTTAAACCTGTGCCAATCTGGGCTATACAGACTTATCTATAGGCAATTTGAGGAGTGGTGAACATTGTTGGGTGTCTGCCAGCCCTGGGTAGGACCCATACCCTGATATCTACAGAGGCAGTGTACTGATGTGCCCCCAGGCTGGGTCCTAACAAACCCCTGCCGGCTGCATCATGGTACGGGCTCCACAAAATATGTCAAAAATCTGTGTGCATTTCCCCCATGGATGTGGGCCTAGGTTTTATCTAGCTAGAACTGAGATATTCCAGAGAGGGGTGTTTCATCCTGACCTTTCCCTAAGCAAGCCACTTGCTAGAGCAGAAAAGATTGCGTTCATCGTGATCTGATGTTCCATTTCCCATCATGGCAGTGGGTCTTACAGTTGGCACCCGTTGGTGCTTAGGAGAACAGAGTCCATTTGTTGAGGCAGAGAAAATGGGTAAAGGCAGAGACTTTTCCTTTTGGCGTGCCTCAGCCAGAGATGGTCAGAACAAGTGCAGCATACGGATCGCCTGCACTTTGCTCACGCCGCCCAGGCTTTCTGTTTTTAGCTTTGGCAGAAGCTCCCTCTGCATATTCCGAATGCCATCCCAACAGCTGCAGCTCTCTTGGTGGCCACACAAGCACCTCTGGCCCTCAAGTCTGCAGGTTTCAATGCCCATAAGCAAGGACATTTGAAAATTACATTGCCTGTGCTCTGCCAGAAATATTCTACCTGCCTTCTCTGTATGGCACAGCACTTTTTATCAGCATTTAGTGACTGGTACGGGTAGGAAGAGGCACTTTATCTGGCGTGAAACCTGTTTTCTGTTGGTACAGCAAGCTTAAGTGCTTAAGGCAGAGCACAATTGTCAGTATAAATAACTCTCTGGAAGGACAGTGGGAATGATTCTCATACAAAGCAGCTGAATTGGGCCCCAGCAAAATACTATCTTCCCTTGTCAAACCATTATCTTGTGAGCTGCTGTCTCTGTGTCAGGTCTGGACACAAACTGAGCATCTTGAAAAGGCAGTGGGGCAAGTGGCTGGGTTTCCAGTCCCCTAGTCACTGGCTGCAATGGTCTCCTGTCCTCATTCTGGCAGGGATGGGGCTGGTCCCCTGTCCCCGCGCTGGGCAGACCTGTCCCAGGGCTCGGCCTTGCTGCTGACCGGCCACATTGTCACAAGGCAGCACCTTCCCTGCCAGGGCAGCTGGGACCTGCTTCGCTGGGGATTTGTCACCTCTGGCCCCGCTGAGGGCATCCTGAGAGCGGGGGTGGCTCGGCTGGGGGATGTGAGGAGGAGGGTGGCTGAGGAAGGCTCCAACTAAGGTTGGAAGGTGGCTGTCAACAGCATGAAGTGTGAGGAGTCATAAGCATGTGGTGGTGCCTTCGGTGGAGGAGCTGGATGAGAGCAGGAGGGGTTTCTGTCTGGGTTTTATACATGCATCTGGTTCTGTGTGTCCTTAAGAGTAGATAAATTCTTAGGAAAAGCGCTTGGTTCTGTTCTCCTTGGGACTGCTGGGTTTCTGAGCTCCAAGTGTCATGCTCCTGGCTGAGAAGCTAAAAGTAACTGAGCAAGCTAAAAGCCAAAAGTACCTTCAGCCCTAAAAGTAAGTGTGTGTCTGTTTTTATCCTGCTCTTTGCTTCTAGAAGGGCATTGTGTCTAATTTCATGCGGCATTAAGGACTGTGTCAGCAAGGATTTGCTTGTGATATTTCCCATGTAAATCAATCTTGTCTAAAACCCTGTTTATCCCTAAACTGCCACAGGAGACCCCCAGGCATCTGAAGGCTTTTCATTTATGCCAGATATTAATTTATCAAGTACTTTTGTTGTTATTTGATTTGCCTGTGCTTGCCTGCCAACACCCAGCAAACAGCAGATGGCACCAACGCTCTGTGCCTGTTCAGGCAAACCACAAATAACTTCAGCAGAACATCTTACAACTTGGAACTGAGCAGGTGGAATATTCCTGAGCATTTAAGCTGTGAAATTAAGGCCATAGCAGAGGTGTGGGGGATTTGTTTGTTTTGTTTTGTGGGTTTTTTTTGTTTGTTTTGTTTGGAGGTTTTTTATTCTTTTTTATTTACAAGTCCATAGCATCTACTCACAGTCCACAAATCCGCGCTTGCACGTGTCCTGGCTGAGCTGTCAGCGTGCAGTGGCTGTTGCTGTCCCCCGCATCACAATGAAGATGCAAATTGGGAAGGTTTTGTGTTTAATCCCAAATAGCCTGGCTAAAATTAACAGAACAAGTGTCCAAGTAAGGACTATGAGATCGAGCCCATTTCAGGAAGGTCTACAATATGGAGGCAAGCAAACATTGCCTGTGGCTACTGAGAGGGAGACCAGTGCAGTCCTTGGGGGTCCTTCTGGTAAGCGAGATGCTGCTCTGGGAGCTTGGAGGAAGGCTGGGAAGTTTCAGTGCTTCACTGGTGGCAGCTTCAAGCTTTTGCCTGAAACATTACGAACTGGTGCTAGAGGGACCTACCAAGCAATTTAGTAGGCAGCTAGTGGCTGTAATTCCTCCTGTAATTCTCCTTCTTATCTTCGGTGTCTTGCTGCAGTGGGTTGTGGCCAAAGAAACAAAAAAAAATAACCTGATTTCAGCTTTGTGGCTGATGGGTGGGACAGAGCTCTGTATCACCCGGGGTGGGCACAGACCAGCACCCTCAGGGGCTGGGACAGGCGGCGGCTTGGTGAAGTCGCGGGAGGGGATGAGCTGCTTTGTCCGCTCCCCTGGCCGGGACCACGTGTGGGTACGTGATGGCCATGACCAGGAATTTTAGCCCCTATTTCAACCTGGCCTAGCAGCCTGTCCTTCTGGGTGACTCGGTTTTGACTGCGGCTGTGGCCCCAACCTCTACATCATTAACAACCCTGGGTTCAACAAACACCTTATTCCCACTTGCTGTAAATGAGGTTACTTCTTAATTATTTGTATGGCTTGGAGGTGGCAGGAGCACAGAGAAAGCTTGTCAGGCGCATTCTGTTAGAAAGACGTAAGCTGTGATTACAGGAATAAGCAGAAGAAATTGTAGTTAAAGACCTCACAAAGTTATAACTGCTGTGGCATGCCTTTAGTTTTCTGGCAGTTCAAACCATATAGATGGTTGCTTGTGTCCATCCTGTATTTTAGAAGGATTCACATCCCTGCTTATTTCCTCTGTGTAAGTGAGCATTAAACTGATGCACGGATTCTGTTAGTTTGCTCTATCATCGCCAATTTGCTTTGTTTATATGTTGTCAATGTGTTGTAGGAAATAATAAACATACATCAGAAAGTAACAATTCTCTTTAAAATATGTTGATGTTATTTTTTAAAATGTTATACGTAAAATTAGAATGGGGAAAAATATTAGAGTCTTTCCACGGTTTTCACTTGGCAAAGATACGAGCTGTGGCTCAAAGATGTCCTTTGTGTGAGTGCCAAGAGCAAATACTGTGGTTATTTTTGGAGAACATATTTCCTGTCAATCATGTCTTTGATAAGGCTCTATTCTAAGAGGATTCGCTATGATGTGATGTTTTGATGCACATACTAACATGCATCGTGTCACAGTCAGTATCACTATGCAATAGGATCTTGGTATTGCGAGTCTCATTTAATTCTGTTGAAGATGAGGGGAAAATCTTTCATTGATTTAAACATGAAAGATTTCATTTTGCTCCAAGTCTCTGGGTGGGATAGACTAATAGTAACGTGTACATGAAAAGTAAGAATATGAGTTCTGATGTATTAATTTATGGGTATATAAGTAAAGACTTAGTCAATTTTCAATTTGCATAGAACAGCTATGTGAAGTAACTCAGTATTTGGAGACAACGGGTCTGGATCTTGCAACACTGGTGTAAATAACTGTATTCAGCGGTTCTGTGCAGAATGGTCCTCAGTTTCGTACGAGAGACATTAGTGCGTGGCTGGTCAGCTTGCTCCTCCATTGACACCAGTTTGGGGTGGAGAACAACTCCAAAAGCCATGTTTTGCTCTCAGCAAGTCGCTGCCTGTTGCTGTGTGCTGAAAATAGCCAATTTTCCGTCTGCTGTCTGTCCGTTACTGCCTCGCCATCCCAGCTCACTTGCATCGTTCAGTGTGCGGAGGAGAAGGAAAGGGACAGGTTTGGGACCCCATCCCCTGCTCCAGCCCACCTGAGTGGGAGAACAGGGACCCTTTCCTCCCCGGCTGATGCTCATAGGTGGTGTGCAGCAATGCTGGTGTCCTCTGGGACAAGTTTGTACCGGGTGATGCAGCGTGCCACAGAAATACCCAGGCCCGCCCGGGACAGAGCAGCATTGCTTTCCGTGTAAGCTCAGCTGGGGGAACAGTGAGCTGGGAGGATATTACTGATTTTGGTTCCCATCCTGACCCTCTAAAGCTCATTGCATGTGCTTGCGTGCTGCTTTCTGCCTGCCAGACACAGGGAGACATTTGAAAAAGGAAAAAAAACCCCAACTTGTGAGTTTTTACTTGTTTTACACCAGTTTCTTTTCTGAGGCTATTTTCCAGGTCATACCTGCTACATGCTGGTTATTTTAGCATCCTTTGTCTTGCTAAGTAGTTAGAGAGCTCTGGGGTGGCTGTGCTGAGGAAAGGCAAGTGTTTCAGCATGATGTGGACACTTACAGCTTGGTCTGGGTAATCATTTCCTTTGAATCCCTCAGTCAGGAAGGGTTGCTGAAAAAACAGTGCTACTGCTTGTATAAACCCCTGCTTCAACAGCTAATGAAAACTTACATCCTTACAGTGATGGTGCATTCCATTTACACTAAAATTATTGCCGGCGGCTCTGCAATCTGAGGATCTTGGCAGGGACAGCAAGTGCGCTCCAGCACTTGGTGTCCCTGCTGAAAGTGTTGGTCCGTCCCATGCAAAGAAGTCCTCAGTTCTTCCCCTAGGAAGCATCAACACTGGCATTTCTCCATTGCAGAGCCTGGACATGAAATTAAACATTCAGGAGGTACAGCAAGGGAAGGGAGTTGAAAACAAAGTCAGGAGATGGAAGATAGAAGGAAAGGACAGAAGAAATCCCATTCATTAATTGGGGTGATGTTGAATTGCTCTTCTTCACTTGTCTCCTGGTTACAGGAGAGTGCAAAAGCTCTGCGCATAGCTCTTGTTTGCTATTTAACAAGCATATTTGTATGTACATATGCTTTACCTTGAGCAAGCTTACGGAACTATTAGTAAAAGCTTTTAAGTTGTCAGGTCAGATCTGCCCAAGCTACCAGTGAGCAAAGCTGCTGGGGCATGTGGCCTGGCTTCGTAGCTTCGTTGCCTCTCCCCGAGCGTCGAAGAAACGGACACCATCTGAGTTTCTGCTTGTTGTCTTTCCACGTATCTCCCCTTCTGACCTTGTGTTTGTGACCTTCCCCAGAGCTTTGCTCCTGAGCTGTGTAAGTACGTGAGATGCGGATGCCATGGGCTGCTGCCTTGTGAGGAGGCAGGGCTCCGTCCTCCGTGGGCTGTGGCACCGGCCTGGATCCGAGAGGGGCAGCTCTGGGAAGGAGAGTGTTTGCAGCAGCGCACGGGAATCACAGAATGGTTCAGGTTAGAAGGGACCTTAAAGATCATCTAGTTCCAACCCCCCTGCCCTGGGCAGCGACACCTCCCACTAGACCAGGTTGCTCAAAGCCCCGTCCAGCCTGGTCTTAGAGATTGATCTTCCGAGGGATTTGAATACCCAAGTCCATTAGAGTTTCCTGGGAAATATCAGCTCAGATTCATGCTGACATACTTTGGAAATCTTTTAAAATTAAGTACCAAAAATCAATGCATTGCAAGACTCCCAGCATGTAATTCTGAACCCATTAGGAGATTTGTACTAATTTTGAAAATAATCTTTCTATTTTAAATATTACTTTGAATGTATTTTGAACTTGTATATCTGGCAGAAGGGGAACAATTAAATCAAAGGGAAGATTACATTGTGTTACTTTAATTGTGATGGATTGAATCATTTGCTGAAGGAAAATATCTACAAAGCACATCTAAGTGCAGAAGCAAAAATGAAAATTGGTCTCAGCTGTTCCACTCCCTACGATAAATGTGTATTTATGTAATGCGTTCCTTGTCATACCTTGATAACACTATGTGCACACAGTGCATGAATTAATTCCACTGAGAACTGCAGTGAGATTATCTCTGAGCCTGTGTAAGCACGAAGAGTCAACCTTTACCTTCAGGTCCTGTATGTGTTCATCTATACTTTTACGATTTTAAAGCTCCATATGGGGAAGAAGAAACATCCCTGAGTGGATGCATTGCACCAATGTCTAGGGTGATTCAGGGTCCAGGAAACTATCAATAGCTATTGCCAGTTCTTGCTTCCACCATCAGTGCCGAGGGCCAGAAAGCGGAGGCTGGGGCACACGGAATTTTGTGACAGCCCTAAATTAGGCAGTGGATTTCTCCTCAAGAGAGCAATTCTTAGGAAGCAACTGTATGTGGCTTTCCAGCTGCTCTGCACTTGGGCAAAACTTCCCTTGGGAGTGAAATTTTGGTCTAAGAGCTTCCCGTGCAGGCAGTTTGGAGAGGAAAAACAAACCTGGCATGGAGACTGGAAAGAATTCACTGGTCACTATGAGAACGGCTCATCCTGGAGGCCTGGGAAGATGATCTTGGAGCCCCAAATCTTGAGTGGGGACAAACTCATATAGTCACATTCTGTCCTGGTCCCACCAACCTGCTCTAATCCCTGTGCAGGAGTGGATGAAAAGCAGTGCAATGAAAAGGCTGGGTTTGCGGATACAGCATGAAATGTCTTGCTGAAGAATAGTTTATACGGATCTGTGTGATGAATACACAGTGCTTTAATCCATGCTTCTCCCATCACCAACAGTTAATTATAATTGTTAACTGCAGGTTTGGTAATGGTGTCCTGTGCAACTGCACTAATTGTAAATGATGGCATTTGACTAGAGGAAAAATCACTCTGTCTGCTGGAACGCTGTGACGCTCCAGTCGTCGGTGTAAGTGAATATCCCGTGGTGCTCTGTAATGAGAGCGCAGTGGGTGAAAGTGGGAGGACTGTAACAACTGGCGTGACAGCCGTGCCCTTAATTCAGAGTCCTCTCCCTTCCCGGGACATTAATGCTGCATCTTGGAAGCTGTAAAAGGTTGAAGGAATAGAATCTAAGACCTGCCATAAACTGTCTCTGAGTTAAGCAAGACTAAGGTTGCTTTGGTGAGGATGAAATAAAAGCATCAGCTCCCCTTCTTCTCCCCCGCCAGCTGCTGGAAACCGAGGTATTCACAGCCTAAATGTATTTCCTTGATGGTGGAAAATGTTGTCTTCCAGTATGAGTTAGGGACATTTTAACTCCTGTGGAGGTCCTTGCTGCAGTGTGGGCAGGGGTCCCGCTGGCCCACTGTCCAGCTGGGACTTTCCCGTCCATCTTTGGAGTCTGAAATCACATCTAACAGTGCGTCAGGACCATTTCAGTGGAGAAGTGCCAGCGAGGCGTTTCACGGCGGGGAGGGTAAGCCAGGCTCTGCTGTGTGAAGGAGACGCCATGGAGGATGCAGGACGCAGCCTCCCGGCGGTGAGACCCCAACCAATCTCTCCTTGTCTGCAATTTCCACTTGGCAAGATGAAGCACGGCTTGAGAGTCTCTCACTCCCCAGCGTAGCTGCTTTACACGCTGCTGTGTTTAGCTTCACACGTGCATTTCTCACCTATTCTGACAAACGCTAACTTGCTGCCATCCAAAGGATTTTGGACTGGTGTTTGGGAATGACACAGAAACTCATGTTTGGAAAAGAAGGAAAATCCCCTTTTGTTTTATCTTCAGGTCGTAGGCAGCAAAGCTCATCCAGCCTGTTCTCTTGGGTATGGCTGGTGGAAAGGAGCACAAGGGAATAAAAAAATCCATCTGCGGTCACCAGTGTACGTGGGTCCAGGGAGATGGAAATGTGTTAGTTGTTTGTGGGAACAAACACATTTGTGGGAGCAAACACATCTAGTCTAGTGCTCCGAAAGGTATTGTCACTGATGAAACTTGAGTTACTTTTGTCTTAATGAAATTAGGCAACGAGTGGTAGACAAGTGATTACTTTATTAAAGCTGGCCTTTTTGGAGGTTTGAACGAAATCTAGTTAGTGATCCATAGAACACAGATTGTAATTTTTGCGGCTTGGCTTTACCTG
Source organism: Dromas ardeola (assembly GCA_013398915.1). Taxonomy (NCBI): domain Eukaryota; kingdom Metazoa; phylum Chordata; class Aves; order Charadriiformes; family Dromadidae; genus Dromas; species Dromas ardeola. The sequence goes on along the minus strand of VYZM01016675.1, from coordinate 1,010,202 downwards.
GAGGTACTGGGTGGGTGCTGAGCACCCGGCGCTCCCGGTCCCAGCAGCACAGTCAGCTGCGAGTGCTCAATACCTCGAGAGACTATCAGGTATGGAAACAAGCACAGCAAAAATATAGGCTGTCTGATGCCACCGTGCTTATTGTTAGCTCCCTTCAGGGTGTATGATCTGTCTGTAAGCTATTTCAATTCCTGTTTCAGTTCAGAAGTTGCTGGCAGCTGCTCTGCTCCGTCGTTAGAGCTTCTAACTCGAGCATGGGAGCAACAGTGCTAAATGCTGCTGGAGATGGTGAATGGCCTGTGTGAAGCTGAATGGCATTTTATCCAGCCAGTGATGTTTTGTCATGAAAGAATCGTATGTGCAAAGGTACAGCAACAGCTTTTACTTCTAATTAAAGCTGCTTATGGAACCTACGGAGCTATTGGGGCTGTGGAAACAAAGCTGCAGTATAGGTTTTTAAACCCATGTGCTGTGGTAAGAAAACCATTAGTATTTGAGGCTAGTATTGGCTGTTAACTGTCCTTCTCTGATCCTTTCTTGGTCAATGAAAATAGCTGTTGGACAAAAATGCAAAGATTTTGAGTTGTGAAAATGTATGTTTGCACCGCTCATCACTTGAAAAATCAATCTCCAGAACTTCATTTGCTAGGAGCAGCTGATTAGCTGCTCTCCATGCTTTTTCCCTTTTAATAAAACCCCTGAGTCGAACAACAGAAGGACTATAATTAAGGAGCCTTTTTTTTCTTTTTCCTGTGACATTCTGGCAAATGTTAGCCAGCGGGTAGCCTGGCGTAAAGAGGACAGAAATGCCTTTGCACTGTTTGTGTAAGCCCAGGCTTCACCTGCGCAGGAGGGAGACGGGGGCTTTGCTCCTCCCTGCCCTAGCAGTGAAAAACACCGCGTCTGATTGCGGTCGTGCTGGATTCAGCAGCGCGCTCTGTCCCTTGCCCAGGTGTCCTGCTGGGGATGCTCATCCTTTGCCAGCTGGCAAAACGTACCTTGAAGGTGACAACGGGAGCCACAGCACACCCTGTTTCCCTGTGTGTCTTTCTCAACGGCCCCAAGTTAGGTGGTGGTGAAGACCATCCAAAGATCTTTTGACCTAGCGAAAGGTAACTCAAGGGTTAATATTCTGTGCTCCTGTATTTTAGCCTGGAGAGTCTTGGCTTGAATGGGAAAGAATAATTCTGAAGGCTAGGGAAATGGATGTGTTAAAATCATAAAGGTTCACGCTTCTCTCAAACTACTTCCCTGTTCAAAGGTACATAATACAATTTGACTAGCAAAGCCGTGGGTGAAAAGGGGGCTCAGAGGACAAAGCTGAGGGCTTTGGGTTTTTTTCTGACTGATGCCTTCTGCTTTCTAAATGGCCACATACCAGCCATCTGGCATTGATGAGGTTTTTAGTATGAAAAATTAATTAGATACAATCTAAGCATAATACTGCCCTGATTTTCTCCAATGCAAAAAATAGTTTGTACCCATAAAACTCTAGCAGGAAATATGCCAATAAAGTAACCACTCCTCTTCAATTTTGTCCAGATTTGGTTCTTTTTCAAAAAAGTGAACAGTTCCCCTAGCTAAAGGGATGCCTTGTGCAGGTACTTGCTGTGTTAGCTAACTTGCCCAACCCAGCCTGTACTTCAGGTGTGACCAATACAACCTGCTGCCTTGGCCAAACAGTAATGGCTAATAATGACAGATTGTGCGATAATAGTTTTATGATGTGGACAAATAATTATTAGGGACTGAAGCAATTCCATCAAGCCCTGTGACTTGTGACCAAGTTGGAACTTTAACCCTGGTCTCCAGAGATAAAAAGACAAAATGTCAATACAATAAGAGTAAGATGGGGAAAGAATTTTGGTTATTTTTCTTTCTTCTTTTCAAAACTGAGCGAAGAAAAAATCTGATTGTTTCATAAATTCAGGCTCTGCATATTTACATGGAGGCCAGCAGGAGAAAAAGATGTGGAACTTGCGGATTTACTGGCGGAATGGCAAGCGCGATGGTGGAACTCGACAGTCGGCTCAGGCAGTTCGTGCACGAAGCTCGGCAGGTTTGGATTCGCTTGGGGTTTTGTCTAAATGCAGCATATAAAATAATTGATAACAGAGTGTCCGAACGCTTTCACTATACTTTATAGTAGTGTCAGGGTAAGGTGTAGTAAACTGGCAGACTCAGAGGTCTGGGTTGCTTGGGAAGAAGAGCTGACATAGTGCTCGTGCAGGAAGTGTTGCAGGCACCTCCCAGTAACGTGCGGAAAGGGATTGCTGGTCCTCCCAGTCTGCCCCAACAACCATGGGCTGCTGCTCCGTGGGAATCAAAGCAGAGTAAGTAGACCCAGGCAGGGATCTAGAGCTGAGTTTGTCCTGACCTTTCATGACACTTAAAATGAGGCAGTTGACCTGCAAGTGTTTTTTCTTTGTGACATCCAACAACTTCACGTTTTGAAAGTATTTGAAGAGCAAAATACTTGCCTGGAAAAAGTTGTCTGTCGCATTGGAAGTACACTAATTTCCCTAAGGTTCAATGCTTAGTTTTTAACAAGGGTGTTGCTGTATCTGTATCTTCTGACATTTTTGGGAGTAATGTATTTTTTTTTTACCCTTTTTTCTCCAGAGGATCTGAAGATATGCAACTACACATGGAAGCAGACTGTGTAACGAGGCATGACAAACCGCTTAAGTCTGGCCATGCACTCTATAATATCAGATCAGTTGGCCATCTGGCTTGGGAAACTGGAATCATCTCAATTACCAAAGTAGACGTATCCCTTTGGGAGCTGCAGTTAGCTGCTGAGTGCTCCGAACCTTCCCCTTCTGCCGCAGAACGTCTCTGAAGAGCTCCCCGCTTCATTCGCATGTCCTTCACAGCAGCTTGCTGACAAGTCCCGACACAAGACAGGCACCAATCAATAGCATATTTTTAAATGTTAGTGAGATGGAATTTCAGGGAGCCTTCATGTTAATGTCATTTGGCACTTAGGTGGAGTAAACAGCAGACAAGGAAAAGCAGGCTTGAATTTGGCTCCAGGAGATTGATAGGAACGCAAGCCCTGCATGTGTTTAACTGTTTGAGTTTGTTATGTCCCCTGCAGGAAGATGCGATCACGGTCGGTGCATCAGCTGGGGTATTGCTGTTCCTGGGACTATTTCCTTTTGTACACTTGACAAATCCTTATTTCTGGAATGTCTCAGGTGTGCTGTGGACATCATAATACTGCCAAAATCTCTGGGAAGAAAAAGGGTGAGTCTGGTATTTGGTAGCTCAGTACTCGGGGATTGTGCTGGTAATAAGCCCCATGGCTTGCTCAATGGTGCCCAAGGAGTTGGAAAGCAGTTCCATCATGTAGGTGTTCTTGCTAAATACTGTGAGAAACTTCATCTTTGCTCTTTCCCAGAAAGTAAAGGAGTGGTAGAGAGAAGGAGGGACAGGGAAACTGAAAATGCAGGTAGGGCAAGCCGAGCACTGGAAGGCGCTCTGTCCTGGTGTAGCTACAAATGTGTGATGAGTTTGAGACAGGAGTGATCCATTTCCTTTGTGTATTTTGGGTAAAACCTTCCTCACTGCGTAACCGTCCTGGGTAACGACACATTTCCTACCCTTGATCCTACATGCCAAGTGGTTCCTTCATGGTGTACTCGGTCCATTGAAGTGGGTGCTGTGCAAGCCAGATTTCTGCCTTTGGCACAGCTGTGGGGAGTTAAGGTGGTCAGTGGCTGTGCAAAGGAGAGATCCTCTGTATCTCTGCCCCCCCTCTGAATACTGAAGCCTTTCGGGGCTTTTTGACAAGCACTGTTAAGTGTTCACTTTTGCAGGAGGACGGCTGCTGAGATGTTAAACCTAGTTAGCGGATTAATCTAAATGCTGAACAGTAGAGTAAAAAGGATGGTTTTTATACAGCCCTAGTCATTTGCTTTGAAAGTCGTGTTTGGTCTACCAAAAAGTCCTGAGGGGTCTGTTAACTGGAAATCAATTGACTTATGTAGAAGTTAATGCTTTTAGGTAAACTGTTATTTTATTTTTAGTGTTACCTAAAACTGACACTGGGACGTGGGCAACTTTGCAGGTGAAAAAGTGGTTAGTACCTGGTTTTCCACCAGACTTTGACTGGAAGCTGTGCCCCGGGGGCTGGGCGCGGGGTGGTGGGTGCGGGACCAGCCAGTCCTTGGGAGGTCTGTTTGTGCTGAAGTGGCACCTGGCACTGATGGTGGATGTTGGGTAGATGGTGTAATGAGGCTTTCAAGAAGTTGGAAGACTCATTGCATTGCCTGGAGTATAGGTTTGCTTTCTTTCCAGCTGGATAAGTAACGTCAGAGTCAAAGCACGTACAAATCCAGGCACGTGGGTTTGCGAGAAGAGCAGGAGAGAAAGCAATGCAGGTAAAAGCAGATGTAAGGAATCGGGTAAGAAAGAACAAAGTGTGTGAACCTGTGTTATGAAGGGACTAAGAGGGACCATCTGAAGGGTGTGTGACACAGTGCTGGTTTGACTACCAGCAAAAAAGGTCTGTGGTGTGGCCAGCAGACATCTCGGCCGGATCAAAGCCTTATTTTTAAGTCTGTCCCTTCCAATTCCAGTGTTTGAAGCTAGAAATAGCACAGGCGTAGCAGGAGGACCATATGGTGAGCACAGTCCTCTCCAAGACGGGGCTGGAAATGGCGGCCGGGCCACGTGCTGCGTTCAGGCGATCTCATTTCAATGCTGAGCATTCGGTTCGGCACCGCACCGAGGCTTCGGCTTTTAGAGTAAACACGGCGCTAATCTGATTGTGCTAAAGGTGGCATGCGAGTAATTTCTGCCTCAGGGACCAGTTTGATTGCTCTAGAGGGTAAAACAAATAAAGCTAGTATAAAAGGTCGACACGTATTCCTGAGGATCAAATTTGACAAGCAAATTTGACATATTTAATATAAAATGTAGATGGCTGTAATTTGCAGGATCTCTGGATTCTGGTCATCTAAGGCAGTTCTGCTGGTCTCTTTTTGTCTTATCTGTACCATGTACTGAAACATTAGCTTCCACACCCATCGTGATTCCACAGATGAAGTGGGCAAGAAACTAATTTCTATTGATTCCAGCCCTGGTTGGGTCTGTTGGATAAAAAAAGAAAAAAATAAAATTACTTTTTGCCGTGCACATCTGCCCAGACATACCAGGCTCCTGCCTGCTTCATCCGTGGCTCCACATCACATCTGCTCACCGCTGCCTCCCCACTGCTGCCTTCGCTCTGGCAGCCAGAGTGGCCTCCACCGAGGAAATTTTGATTTTTTTTTTTTTTTCTCAGAAAAATCATCTCCCGGTTTGCCAGCAACATGAACTGGGATGGAGGAAAAACAATAAATCCTCCTTGAGGGGGGGGAGATACTGAGCCGGAGCCAGCACCAAGCTTGCCATGGAGGTCAGCGGTGGTTAAGCGACGTGCCGAGGCAGAAACGCGGGCACTGCTGGACACGCACACCCTCACGGCTCCTCCGTGGCCAGCTCTCCCAGGAGCAGTTGTCTGATGATATTTTAATTAGATAATTTTATTATTATACTTAAGAAAAATCATTATATCTTACTGAGCACGGGGGGTTGGACTGGATGATCTCAAGCGGTCCCTTCCCATCCTCAATGACTCTGTCATTCTGTTTTTAAAGCCACCCTAATTATTAAACTAGCAGTTGAGTTTTTTGAGCTTTTCCAAGAATACAAGAAGCAGCTATTATTTCTTAGCAACAGATGTACTGTAACTCTTGATTATATTAATTTGACTGTTCATATTTTGTCTTTGTTCATAACTTGGTTTTGTTCATACCTTGCTGTTGCTGTTCTCAAATGCTTTTTGTACAGCTGCTGCAGAGCCCTCCATTCAAAAACATACTGAAAGGATTTTACCACTAACCCCACACAGCCTTTTATCACAACTTGAGTACTCCTAGAATCATAGCACACTGTATATTTTCCTTGTGGAAGGAGGTGAGGACTCAAAGTTGCGTAAGCAAAAGCTAATGAACTCTGTGATTAGTTAGCAAAGTAAATGATACTAAGAAGGAAAAAAAGTTCATTTTCCCTTGGAATATTTGATATTCGGTGAATAAAGACGTGAGGTTTAACAGGACGCTCAGGATCACGTGGTTGTTGGGGTTTTCTCGCATAATGCCCTCCGTATCTCCGTGCTTGGTCTGTGCACGTGGTGGGGATGGGAAAGAAAGAAACTTTTTGTTATCGTTCACCAAAGGCTTCCAGCATGTGTGTGTTTTTTGGTTTTGTTTTTGTTTTTTAAATTTAGTGTCAGAGCTTGGGTTTCCTGGAACATCAAGCAGTAATTATCTCCCTGTGTTTGATGACCTTTCAGTCAACTCAGATTTTGTTTTTGGATTCAATGCTAATTCTGTGGCCAACTTTTAAAGGAGTCTGAACTTCATCTTTAATTAGAAGGCAGCAGTCCTGCATTCCCAGTCAGTCATAGGACTTCACTTACTTGAACTGATGATTAAACGCAGTATTTCCATGGTTTTGTATGCACGCCTAAACACAGGGCAAAGTTTTAGCTGGTTTTAGTTAATAAAGAGCACCTCAACATACGGTTATACCCTCATATGCCTTAGGTTTGGGGGTTTCTGCCTGGCTGGTTGGCGGAGGTTCTGCAGTGCTCGAGGGCTGCAGATGCCCCTAGAGAATGTGCTCTCTTAGCATCACGTTTACGTCACTAGCCTGGGTGGTGGCATTCAAAACCGCTGGAGTGTGACATTTTCCACAGCCCCTCCCTGCTCCAACGCCTGCTCCGACGCAGCGCTTCCCTCCCACAAAGAGCTGGAGACAGACGGCACCTGTGGGAATCACCCCATTGGGAGCCAATTTTGGGAGAAAGCGCAGGCTGTGTTTTACACAGATATTTGCTGTTGGTTGAAATGGATGATACGAGTCCCGGGGAGGAGATCTTTAAGTCTGATTTCTAACCATTGCAGGAGTGCACGGTGCGTTTGGTGTACGTGAGAACTTGACCTGCTCACACGGACGGGAAGGTCTGTGAATAAAAAGCTGGAAGCGATAAGACACTTGAAGCCATCTGAAGTGCAAAAGATGTGAATGTGTGCTGGATAGGGTATCACGCCACGCTGACAGCCTTGCTAGGCTGACTGATAAAGCTGTTCTTTACAAATAGTGGAGTATTAGGCCTGGATACCTTAAAAGAGACTTTTTACTGACTGATTATTCTCCCAAAGGTTTATGCTGTTGGTGTGGTGAGGTCCCTCTGACCTTTACTTTGGAGTTCCTACATCTACAGGAATTAACAAGTTTTCCTCAGCAGGTAAGGGTGAAAAGAATTCTGCACAGAGAATAGCTCCACCCAGGTGCCAGTTCCATCACATTATGTAAATGGCCTGTGACTAATAGAGAAGCCTATGAAATGAAATGAAATAAAAGACATCAGTCAGTGCATTTGCATGGAAACTAAGCTGTATGCCAAAGGAACCTTGTTTAAAAATGAGTGATAGCAGACAAGATAATTCTAAGGTTGCCATTGTGGAACGTTTTTAAGTGCCTTATTAGCACAGAATCGAAAGGACAGTGTTGTTTTATATTTATGGAGTCTATGAGGTTCCACTAAGTACATCTGCAGCCCGTCTGACCCTTTGTTGTGAGGTTACTCAAAGCTTTGCTGTAGATTTGCTCTCCTCTCACACTGCTATTCAAAACAGTGAGGAAGAAAAATATTTATATGATGAAGCAAATGTCATATTTATCTATTAGCTTGGTTTATCGCCCGTCTACTGTGATGGGCCTGGGGGAAGTGGAGAGTTGGGTGAAAATTTAAAAAGTCCACGAATATGAAGGATGATTTTTCTCCTGAAAGCCAAACATTATTTTATTTCCACTAAATAACCTCCAGAGCTGCAGTAAGAAGATGGCTGTATTGTGTTGGCCGCTCTGTGCATCTTGTAAAGCAACCCCTGCCCCACACACTCTGTGCATGGCGGACAGGAGGAGGAAGTTGGGACAGGAGGTGCAGGGCTTAGAGGACTTTCCGTAGTTAGACCACGATAGTTTCTGAGTCCCAAGATAATGTTTTGGTTAAAAGACCTCTCTGTCAGAGGTGATGTTTTATTGTCTTCTGTTTACTTTGTTTTTACTCTGCCCCATAGGCCATTTCAACCTGGAAAAAGTGTCATGAATGTTTTAAAATGCCATTCGTGCCTACGTGGCTGCAAAGGTTTTGATGCACTTACAACAGTGTAATGGGGACATACTGTGGCAACTTGCGTGCTAGTTCTCGTTTGTTTGTTTAACTTCGAAGGATCCCAAATGCTGGGGCAAAACTTCTGTGTCATCTCTGAAACTTGCAACTGATGCAGCTGTGATGTAACTTTAAAAAATATAATGCAAGAAATAGAACCTGGCTATCATTTGCCACTTGTAGTGGATCAGGGTTGGGTAAAATAAAAGCATCTCATCTCCAACGCTGGAATCTGTCATGGTAATAAGCGTCATTGTTAAATCCCAGAAGTTTCTATTGTATGTGATACAATATTGATAATGCGGGCAAATGTGGTATGAACATTTTGGCTTAAGCAAGAAAAATCAAAAGTATCTTTCTCCTACTTAGATATTTATGACTTAAAACACAGTAGTAGGTGCTGCTTTGGGAACGGATACGTACCGACTGGGCTGCAATGCAGCACTCAGAAGAGCTCTTTCAGTATTTGTGCTGCAGGTAGAATTTCCTGAGCTGCTGAAGGGAAACTTCCACTCTCACAAATTGCACAGATTATTAAATGTTTCTGCAAAATGTCTAAGAAAACAGTATTCCAACCACATTGGTTATATTTGAGTACAAATCATAAAGTATCACAGTAAAAAGTTGCTTTGCCCTTGAGGCATAAATTCACTTGAAACCTCCTGTTTTATGATTCTCTCCTTCTCCACCAAAAAGTATGTCAGCACCATGAGCTCTGAGAAGGTTCTTTAGCTGTTTTTAAGTCATTCTGTTTTCTGGAAACAGCAAATATCTAATTTTTCACTGATCTTTAGTTATCCAGTAAGTGAACATGTAAAATGCTAAACCAGTTTCCAGAACTGTTTGTATGGGAACTGTTCTATAATGGTTATGGGCAGTAAAATTTACCAGCTGGGCAATGAAGCAGTTTTATACAGGGTAATATTTATTTGTCAGTAGATGGGAGGAATCAGAGTGTTTAAATAACACACAGCAATAGCACTGCTTTTGTCCACGCACATAATTACAGTCAATAATTGAGCTCTCTCTTCAACAGAATCATTTTCACAAAGAATGCCATTTCCCAAGTATCTAACTCTAGTTATATGTGCTTACAGTTAAACCAACCATAAAATACAAATACATGTAAGGATATATTCATTTACAAAGATATTTATAAATATTTTGGTCTTGTCTACATGACCGAACAACTTGAACAAAGCTCTGATGCAGGTTTTTTAAAAAAACACCACTGCTAAGACTTTGTTTGTACATTTGGATAGCATTCTGGAGTTCAGAATCCCCCTCTAGCTTTCCGTAATTAATTCCGTGTTTCTGCTGCCCCGAGGAAGCTCACAGTCCTCCATCAGGTTGCATCAGGTAACAGGAGTCTGGTGAGCAAGGCTGTTATAATTTTATCTACTTGCCATATCAATGAAATAAGAGAAACATAGAGTTTTCAGCATTACCTAACGCAGGGCAACGTTTGTCAGTTTAATATTATGACTTGAGGAACAATCTTTAAATGTTGCATATTGCACAGCTACATACATCACCATCGCACAGCACATTGGAGTCCGTAATGTATTAAAAATAAGCAACTTCTCGTTGTCTGTTCCTATTCCTATCAGAGTCAGTTCGCTCCTATTGACTTGTCTGGCAATTAGATACCAGACCACGCATAGAGCCAGTGGGTGTAATGAGAGAACATGCAGCGTGAAGGGCGACGTCTTCAAGACAGTGATGATACTCTGTTCAGTTAGCAAGGATTTTTAAAAGTGCAGCATTAAGAAAAGAGATACTTGATAATGGAATGCTCAGCAGAGAAATGGAGCATCAGCACTTGAGTCAAATGAAAGTGTAAGGAAGAAATGACAAGAAGAAATCAAGGCACAAGTATTATTATTCACATTCGATTCTGAAGCAGTCTCACTGCTCAGAGAGCTTCCACCTGGTAACAAAGAACCCTCTTATGCCAAGATTCAGACTGGAAAAATTGATTGCTTAACTCTGATCAGGATGTCAGGAGTAGATAACGCGTGTTACAAAAAGCCATAGCAACCTTTCTTCTTTTTTTTTTTTTTAAGCTGCTTAATGCCACAGAAACGTACTGCCCAAGCACTTGTAGGGAGAGACAGTAAAGGGAGAGCATCCATCGGCATCCCTGGCCTTCTCGTAAGGTCACAAGAGTTTCTGCTGTCCCACTGACCACATAATTTAAACTAGTTTTCATTTTGTGGCTGTATTTAAACCACTTGGGGCCACCTCTGCGGTAAAACTAAGCACACTTGTGCATGCCCATGGGATGGGAATACTGCTATGGGAGCCACTTAGGCCAAGTTCACACATGGGAATCTCAGCTGGGCCTGATTCAAACACTAAATACCGTCTGAGGTGTTTGCCACGACGAGAACTGAGAGTAATCTGAACTATTGTGTCTAATATTAATAAATTAGAGTATATGTGAATGTCATGTGCTTGTAAATTGCGTTAAGCACGGGCCCTGAAGCTGTAAAAGCGTGCTTAAATACAAGGAAGATGATAGTAGAGATTTGTGTTCCAAACTTGGAGAAATCCAGCTGATAACCCAGCCTCTAGCAGGTATGCCACCATAATTTGTGAAAAAGCTCTGTTCAGTGAATGATCTGACAATATTAGATGATTTCTGTGTGGGTACTGGAATCTCCAAGAAAAGTGAAAATCCTGGATCAGATTTGCTCTCAGTTAAGCAAGTGAAATGGAAACAATTAATCCCTTTATTACCCTGGAGTCTCACCGATGGAACAGAGAACCAGCTCCATCACCTCCCGTCACCGAAGCGTATACCAGCCGCTCTGATTATGCACGGTAGGTCAGCAGTATCGCTGACGAGGAGTTACTGGTTTCTTCTTGGTTAAACGCCTGTTGTGCTGGACAGGCAGATGGTGTGTATCAGCACTAAAGGGAGCCCAGTGACTGAGGGTTGGAGCTAATGGAAATAATTAATAGTGAGAGACTCTCATTCGCCTTTACTAGGTGTTTAGATCTAATCTCCTGTTTTTCCTTCTGTGATGCACAAGGCAGGTGTTTTAAGTTTTGGTTATTTATGCACTCTACTTTACGTGTATTATATTTGACCTAATTAGAACAAAATACTAAATTATGCCAACACTAATCCATATCTGGCACTCAAATACTCAATGTCCATGTCATTAACTCTGCCATTCTTGCTGTTGCGAGTAGTGCTGCCCTCATGACTTCAATGGGATCGGACCCTAATAGGTTTCAAGGAGTCTTTTTGCTCAGTGTGGATCAGGAATTGCTTAACAATCCAGCGTACCTGCAAGAGCTTGTGAGGATCTTCTCCCAGAGCTCCTCTGATGAGTAGAGTCATGCAGACGGTTTGCACTAGCGTTGTAGCGACTGAACAAGAGAACTATGACCAGGATGAATCTTGTAAGAACTGCATGACTACAGAAAAAGATGGTCCCTATCCAAGAGAATTTCATAGCCTTAAGGTAAGTTTCATCATAGCTGAATCACCAAGGAGCCGATTGTAATCTGAATGTTAATTCTTTTTGCTTAAGTGGGGCTAAAGTTAGAGAATAAATTACAAGGAATTTTAAGTACAAGGGTTAAAACAAGGGTGATTTTTGTAACCAAAAAGAAAAGAAGGGGCTTTAGCAATACGGGTACTTAATTATATTTAACTTGAACCAGAGAAAGCACGGTGAGTTGTTGGACTGAAGTGTTCTAAGTATTGTATTTAAACAGCCCAATATTAACTGATTATTAATGTTGGCACTGTTGCATGGATGAAGAATATGTTCGGTTATTTTCTTATGGCTGAACTGGAAAGAGTTTTTTAAAATGTTTTAGTTTGAGAAAAGTTGTGTTCAGCATTACGCCTTCAGGCTTCTGTGTGGTGTGTTACAAAAGAAACTACTTTCAAACCTAGTCCATTATAAATGACCACATCTGCCTCAAGTGTGGCCTTTCTGCTAGTGCAGAAATGTGGTGAAAGATACTGCTGAAATTAAAATGCAAACCTAATTTTCTACTCAAAGAGAATCCTATAATCTGGCTAAACCAAAATTTACTATGAATTCATAGTGTGTGTGTTTGACAATGGAGGTTCTAAAAGGTCTGTTTTAAGGACCAGTAATGATGGTAGCAGAGAAAGTAATGGTCTGTACTGGTGGTTTGGAGTAGAATACAATGCTTTTAGGAGAAATGCTGAATATGTATTTCATGTTGAACAGCGCCAATCTGAGTGGAATTTGCAGTACGTCAAATGGGGCCTGTATTAGTGCTCATTTAAAAAAAAAAAAGAAGTTCCAGCTCTAGCCTTTTCCATTGTTAAAATACAATTTCTAGGCTGAACTGGTACTAAACCAAAGCCAACTGCATGCTGGGGCTGAAAGGAAGATGGTGGAGGCTTAGGACAATTTTAAAGGGCCTACCTTAGAGTGTGAAGTGCCTATGAACTGTTGTGCAGGTTAACGAGAGATGGGAAGAACATAGGGCTGGAAAATGAAAAGGCCAAAGAGCAGTCTGTGACAGGGCTGCTGAGGTTAGGAATGCCATCGGCTTCATGGCTTACTTGGGTGAAGCCAGGCGTTTAGGAAGGACAACTGCATCAGTGGTTGAGGTGGAAATATTTTTATTGGTGCTAAGGTAGCATGCCAGTGACTTGGAAATTGTGGATTAAAAAAGTAAGATGTTAATACTGTTTATAATTCATTATTATAGATAATAATAATAATCTTTGGAACTCTTGGAAGTGGTTTATTAGCATTAATACTGTCATAAAGTATCTGTTAAGAATCTGGTTTTTTGGCATAATCCTGGTTTTGCTGAACTAAATTTCAAAGACTTCCTCGAAACTCAGTGGTAACATGATCAAGACCTACAAAAAGAGGTCTTCTACAACAAAATACAAAATTTTGGAAACTGCTGTTGGATTATTTTAGATATCCACAGGGGGATTTTTTAATTTCAGAGATCCCTTAGACGCATCAGTTTGGAGATTTGAAAGGGCAATGTTTTCATATTCCTCTTGTGATGCTGAGCATCTGCAGTGGTGAACTAACACTATCAAATCCTTCTGAAAATTCTTGTTGAGAAAGCCATAAAAGATGGGATTGATACAAGTTGAGATCATGGCCACAAGGTGGCATATTGTAAATGCCAGGTTATGATTACAGCTCATTAGCGCCTCATAGTTCCAGTCAAAAACAACATTAAATATATTGAGAGGCAACCAGCAAGCTGCAAAAGTCACAACAATTGATATCAACATCATATTAATCCTTTTGTTTTCACTCAGTCTGCTCTCATTCTCTCTCATCCTGTCTATTTTATCATGTCTCCGTCGAAGACACACAAATATCCTGAGATAGCAGATAAAAATAAACCCCAGTGGGAAGCAGTACTGGAAAACCAGCAGGCTAGTGGTAAAAATCAGTCGTTCCGTAATGGAGGGCCATGCTTCGATGCAAGCAACCTTGTTCTTGTAGAAATCACTATGGAAAGATAGATGTTTGAAGGGTTCATCAGTTAACTGGTGGAATATTAAAAAAGGAATGGATATTATGAGGGAAAACCCCCAGATGAAAAGAATCCCCCAGTAAGCATGTGAAATACTAGGCTTCCAGCCACGTGGGTTCACAATTAACTGGTATCTCTCAACAGCAATCAGTACGAGTGAGAAAATGGAGACGGTGACAGATATACTTTGTATGAAAGAACTGACTTTACACATAGCTTCCCCAAATATCCAGTAGTCCATTAAGGTATACGCAACTGTGACAGGAATACACATGATACAGATCAAGACATCTGATAAAGAGAGGTTGGCAATCAAAATGTTGGTAACATTTTGAGCTTCTTTCCGTCTCTTTATTATAATAATCAGGCAAAGATTTCCAAACAGCCCCACTATTGTAACTAACGTGTAGGCTGTAATAAGCAAGAATTCTGCAAGGAAGGAAGGTTGGCATGTATCAAAGTTCAAAAACTGAGAATAGCTAATGTTGGAGACGGTTTGATTAGCCAGAATCTCACTGGGATGCTGAATGGCTTTATCCATCGTGAAGCATCTCGCAACCTATGGACAAAATTTAGGATTACTTAGCAGATACTTTGTGTGGAGGTTTCCAAGGCAATAATTACCATGAGTCTGTCTTTATAGTTGGTGTCCTTGAAGTTTTGAGCAAATCTGATATAATTAATTATAGCACTGAGAAATCCTGAAAGGAAAAGCTGGTGGTTGAGTGGTAGTGGTTTTGTAGATATACGTATGGATGGAGGTTGATGCTCTTTTTCTGAGGTTTTGTACTGACAGTGTTACGGAATTGTAACCGATGGCGATGTACAAGAAATAGCAGTGACAGCTCTGTTCAAACTTACATGAACATTTTCATACAAGTCCTCCTTTACCAACTGTGGATAAACGTTGCTTTTCAAAATAAAATATTTTAAAGTCTGTCCCAGCCGAAGATTTAGCAAGGTTTAAGGAATTCCAATGAGGATAATCTGTTGCTTTTTTATTATCAGAAAAATGAAGAATTGGGTCCTTCCCTCACATTGCCAACTTAGACATGACACTTACATTTTCTCTAGAACTATAAAGCAATGTGAGCTAATACACAAATCCCTCTGGCTTAATCAAAATGATGTGTGCTTGAGCTTAAGTGATATTCAACACCTCTGTGAATGACATCTTTAAAGGAGCTTCCTCTTCTGCTTATGTGTTAAAGATAGCATGTCCCTTTTCCTCAATCTTTCGCCAAGAAAGGTTGGACCAGATGATCCTTGAGGTCCCTTCCAACCTGGTATTCTATGATTCTATGAATCTAATCTGAGAAAAATGTAAACCAAACGAAGATCACATCTTAGTTATACATACAATTATTTCCATATTGGTAGTTGCCAAAGGTTGTCCCATTTCCCTACACACCCTTTGCTGTTGTACAAGTTTGACAAATGATATCCCAAAAAATTTCTGTGCTTAAATACAATATGTAGTCAAGAGACACAGAGTTGATTCTTCTTTCAGTTCTAACGTAAACAGTTGTCAAGCAAAAATCTGATATTAGTACAATTCTGTTGTTATAAAACAAATATTAATGAGAAGAATTAGGTTCAGCAGAATATCTTGATGGGTTTGAATTTATCATTGAGATAAAGTTAATCTTAAATCAAAGGCTCACCAGCTTTCTGGCCAGAAAGAGGCTGTTTCCAACCTGGGAAAGCAAAAAAGAAGGATGTAAGACTTACTTTGAAAGATGGTTAAATATGTTCTACATATACACCTTTCAAAACTCAACACTAACTCAACTCCCCTTAATTCCTATTTGAAGTAGGAATTATTGGGAAACTAGCTGGAAGGAGGTCATTCTTCACCCTTAGTAATAAATTAGTGTTGAGAGCCTGTGGAAAAAGGAGGATGAAGAAGCAGTGGAAAATTAAAGAGGATGCACAGAAAGAAGGGATAGGTGGATACTATATTATTACTAGAAATAATTTGTTTATGTGTAGATTTGTCAACCTTTTTACAGAAATTATTGCCATTATTTAGTCGTGAAGGAATAAAAAGTGTTTGGTTGCTTGAACGAGATTAAACACCAAATCCAGGGTTAAACTGGCAACTGTGATTCTGTAACTCTTTGCCCCCAGGCACCCAAAGAATATTCCAGTTAGTGTTATATCCTCAACTACTTTATCCTGATACTACGGCATGACATTAGTTTGGGTGCTTCAAATTAAGATTCTGAAAAAAACAAAACCCAACCACCTTTGGAGGATCTATAACCACCCTCATTCTGATTAAAGTAGACTTTTCAACTAGTGTAGTCAATGTTGGAGTGTGAAGTGGCTGTAGATTTATGTGACATATGTGGCCCTGATATTCCAAATATGGCTTAATTCGTGGTGAGGGGCTAACATTAAGCCCTGTAGTCTCCGTAAATAACTCAGCTGGCTTGGTTACAGCTATGTTGAGGGAATGGCATAGAAACTTTCACAATCATGCTGCAAAAGCAAAAGATTTTCAAGTCCAGTGGCTCAGGTTGACTTGGTAGTCCCTTGCAGGTGTCCCTAGTCCAGTAGGGCAGGAACAAGAGCTACGTACCCTACTGTGTGGGTGCCAGCTTGCAAAAACTCTTTTCCTAATGTGTCCAGGAGAAATGGAAGGGATTCTGAAGCTAGCACAGTCAGACCCTGCAGGAACCGATGATGTGTCTGGGCAACCGCACCTTCAGGCAACATAAACTACTTTTCCCTGGAGCAGCACTAATTGCCTGGCTGGGTTTATCACACAGAAGGGTGCATGTGCTGGAAGGACAAGAGGCCAAGCAGTGGTAATGCTGTCCTGATGAGCTTTACTGCCACCACAGATGTGTAAAGGTCTAAAGTCTGGCTGCTTTACCCCAAGGGTGATCTTTGTCTTTGTGCCGCCTGTGGTATTCACCTGACTCGCACAGATCTGAGTCCTGCCCTTTGAGAAAGGATCAGGTGTTAGCAGGGGACCTGGCTTGGAAGCAAGATACCTTCAAAGACAAGCTCTGCTCTTCCCTGCTTTTTATCTTAGCAGGAGAAGCTGTGGGGACTCAAAGGACATGAGGCTGAGCCAGGTTTGTAATATTTTATGCACTATTTGCTATGCTTGCTTATTTATCCATGGTTGCACAGCACGGTTTGACAGCGAGTGCTGAATGTCCTCTCCCAAGAATTCAATGTGGGTAGAAGGGCTTCCCTGGCCCTTTCTGCCATTAAGGAAAAGTCCCTGTACTGACCTGTACTCACTACATTAGCTTTAGGCACACTGATCATCTACATTGTCCTTTTTTCAGGAAAAAGATTAGTTTATTTTCACTGTTTGGTTTGTACTGTAAGTTAAAAAGTTTAGTCTTTAGTACATGTCATTCTGCAAGGCAATTTAAACATTTCCTTGGCAATAAAACAATTACATCTGTCTTGTTTCAACATCTGGAGTATTCATAGCATTAGAAAAATAAGTCACACTGGTACTTACTGCAGCATGTTGAACTATTGTAATACATACAGGCATTTTTTTAAGCTGATAAATATTAGCAGAATCAGTATCCTTGAGCCACAGCTACAGCTGATGTCAGAATTGGATTGAAGTGTTTAATAAGAGGACTAATTACTTCAATCCCTAATCCGTGCATTTTGAAAAAGATTCTCTACCATAGTGAGAGTTTAACACTGTAAGAAATGATAATCCACTTAGCCTAGTTGTTTCATTCCTCTAGATGCAGAAACATTACTGAAATGTGCATAAGCAAAAGAAAGTTAAAAGCATAGTCTAAAAGACAATCAGTTCTGAAAAGGCTTTCTTTCCTAAATATTTTCTTACTTATGTTAAAGATGCATAGTCTTATTCCTTCAAAGTGACCAGTTAGTGTTTTGGTTGCACACATTGTCTGTTCTTGAGTTCCAAAGTATTGCACAGATAAAATCTGGAGGAAACTTTCCATTCAATTTTAAATATAGGATGTACAGACTACAATAATCCTTTAAAAGATACATTTCAGTAACTTTTGCCACAGTTTTATCGATTTTCTGACTTCTTACCTCATGAAAAATTCAAGTCATATCCACATTGCCTTTAACAGTTTTTCTTTTTCCTTTTGGAGTTAATTACAAAGCCAGCAAACACATCTCCTTTGTGTATAAAAGAATCCAAAGCAAAGCCATCTGCTGCTAAAGTGATACTTAAAATCTCCTTTCTTCTCTTTCTGAAACAAGCCACAATTTCCAACTGTGACTGAATCCGCCAGTCTGTAGAAAGGCTGCTGAGGAATAAAACAAGCTCTGGAATCCAAGAAGAGATGAACAGCAATGAGCAGGGAGGAGAAAGGACCGGTAGTCACGGGGATGGATTTTCTTCCACTGTGCAGCCTCCCTCCGCCCTGTCAAACACCTTATCTTGCAATTTCATTTTCAATTATCTTATCTGTTCTGCAGTGCAAATGTTTTCCCTATGTTGGATTTCATACATAAATATGTGCAAATGGCTTATTGCTTTTTTAACTGAGATATGAAAATACAGTAAGCTGCTTAGAAAGAGCATGCACACCCTATTAAGTATATCATTTGCTCTATTGCAATTAAGATCATCATATTTTCATTATAAATTGCTATTTTAGCTTTTACTCCAGAGATATAAAAATTTTCCTGAAAAGCAAAGCATGGCACATTACACTAGCACATGTTGAAAAGGGGCTTTATTATTATTACTGTTTTTCCAGTAAAAGCCCATGCCTTTTATAGTTGCTTGTTTATAAAAATTAGCATTCAATGTTTCCCTATTAAATATTTAGAGTGGATATTTGTGGGACAGGAAAGGAACTGGTCTTTCTTAAGATATGCTCTTTGGAACATTGCTTTTTAAACTCTTGAATCCATACCTGGGTCTGCTTAACCCCCAGTGTCGCAGTCTTTTATGCTGAACCATCCTGTGGCTCTCCACTACTAGAAAAAGCAAAGGCAAGAAAATAGTCCAGATTTAGAATGTGTTTGCGTGGGAGCAGACTTGGGAAACTAATTATGATTCCCTGTTAAATTAGAGAAGTAGAAACTTGCAGACAAAACATCTGAGAGAACACTGGAGTCTGTCTTACTGTGTCTGGTTTTTTGGAGAGAATAATTTTGAAAAGCGGTAGGATTTTTGGGATGAGCAAGACTGATGTTGTACCTAGAGTGTAGATTAGAGCAAATTATCTGAAAATATTGTTAGTTGTCGTACTATTGTATTTGTAGGTGGAGGGAGCCTCTGAGATCAGCCAGACAAACCTCCTGCTTCCAGTATGTTTATATTTATTCACTATGTGTTTGTCCAACCTGTTTTTTAAACATCCATGGTAACCCTAGATTATGTATTCACGTGCCTAATTTAATGTTAGGAAGACTTCCTTAGTGCCTCCACCTCAAATTTCCTTCACTTCTGTTTAGCCCATTGCTTTTTATTCCAAGAGTTGTATGTGAATTCTGAAATTTTAACCAAAATGCTACCATCGAGCAATGTGAATATACTTTTCTAAAGTATTTCTAGCATTTGCTGGTTTTCATTATGTCAAAAATACTATAAAAACAAAGCTTTTCCAAAGTACTTTGGAATTTCTGCTCCAGGTTGTAGCGTAACCTCGGATGTCAATCAAGACCTAAAAATGAAATGTGCTAGATATGCATCAGAAGAAACCATAAAAATGCCTTATCTGTTTATAAAGGAAATAAGTTGGTAAAATTAAAAGGTGTTCTGATTCTATTTATAAATTTCAAACAAAGGTCAGGTTTCTTGTTTACATAGGCTTCTGTTTCTAATATAACACTGTATGCAGTTCTCCCATCTGTGAAAAAACTGGAGTGTTTAATGTGTGAGCCCCTTGGTTTTACAGTCCTATCAATCTGCTGCCTTCCGTGGATTTCATTTTGTTGTAACCTGTTGTGAGTTAGATCCCATCCGACGTCAGAGGCTCGTGGGTGTAGCTGTTCCTGGTCTGTTTATGCGTGACGTCAAAGGTATATATACTAAGTGCAATTTATGCTGTGTATGAAGGGATCAAGGTGTATTGTTTTCAGCCAAATGCTGTAGCATCTGTTTGCAAAAAAGATTAATGGATAGCAGAGTTGTATTTACTTTCTATTAATGATCACGTTATTTCTAAATTGCTTATTATTAAGTGGTGGGAAAATAGCCTTTATCAGTAGACTTTGATAACTAACTGGAAGGCAGAACAGTGACTGTAGTGAGAAGCAAACTTTATATGTAACCTGATAACAAAAAGTTAAAATATATTGCAGATAAGACTGCATTGGCTTGCCAATGGCAAGTGTAAATTTAGTAACTCTGCCTTTGTGGGATTTCAGCAGTTCAGAGATGACTATATTGTAGCAAATGGTACATGTTTTGATATGATTTTTAAATAGTTTTAGTACCGATTTCTGTCTCAGTTTGCAAAACAGAGGCACAAGAAACCTCAAAACAATCAGTGTACCGATTCTTGCTATACTGAATACCAATCGTGATACTGATTATCACCTCATCACAATCATTCCAATAAAAGCCTGATCCTAAAAGCTTTCCAGGTATGATATTCATATTGAAATCAATTGGAACATCTTTTCCGAACATCTGGTTATCCAGCAGCAAGAGGCATGACCTCAGCTTGCGGAAACATTCCCGAGCTAGTTTTAACCCAGACAGCAATTAACCATTACAGGCATATAGCTCAGGGCGCTATCGTCTGAACCAGCTAACTCAGCTAAACGAGCTCCATGGCTATGAAGTGCAGGCTCATCTTGATTACAAGGCATGCTATTACTCTGGCTCCCAGGCTACGGCATACAGTCCATGGGCAGTGTGGAAAACCAGGGTAAGTGATTAGGTGCCATAATAGGCACTTTTTCAAACTTTAAGTTTGTAATATCGTCTGTTGCGTTGGCAATAGCCTGTTGGTGAAAAATTCTCTAGCATATAAATCCTTTGAGCTCACCTTTTGCTTTGGCGTTTACATGACTTCTTGCCCATCAGGAATCTTTGCTGATGACTGACCACTCCTAAGCTTTTGCTTTTGCTTCGTTTGCTGAGTTGCTTCTCCCATGTAGCTGCGCAGCAGTCCTTGTTCCTACCTGGTGCAGCCCCCTTCTTCAGAAAGCCAGATCTAGTAGAGATGTACACGTAGGATTTCTCAACTTCCTAGGTGAAAGAGTTCTTTAATAGCAGTTTAGCCAAGAGCTGGTTCAGTGACCTGTAATATCCCTGAAGGGTCTGGAATATTTCTTCCTGATACTTATAAGTATTATTCTTTATAGCACTTCAAAGAGGCACAGAGAAATAAGCAAGTGTAATTGGAAATCTCTTAGGTTAGTGTCAGATGTGCCGGTTAATGTCAGGAAAGTAAGATAATATGCTATGATGGAGGAAAAACACAGTCCCTTTACGTTTTCCTGTTTCGTGGAGAGATCAACACCCTAATAAGGTGTCTTCAGCAAATAGGTTATAATTGACCAAACTAGCAACATCTGAAAATCGGATGCACTGTAAATTTTTCTCCAAAGATCATGCAGATAAAGAAGGATTGATGAATACGTGCACGTTGGAGCACTGCTCCACAATTCTGAATTTTTTTCCTAATTGGAAAAAACTATCACAAAAATCACTCAGGTTCACTATCTGGAGTTTAGGTTCCGCTCCATTGTATGGCGTAGCTCTAGAGAATAGCTTTGCAATATCCTTGACGCTTCATTCTGGTCCGTACCTCTCAATTAGGTCATGCCTAGAATGAAAAGTCAACTGTTTTAAAATCTGCTTTAACTTTAAACGAGTTACTTATAATAGCATATTCATTTTTTAAAATGATATCATGCCATGAACTTTTGGCTAATTTCTGGACCATATTCAGTTGGCATACAATTGAGATGGAGATTGATATACTCTCTGGCTGGAAGGTTAGCATCTTTATTTTTTGGGTCAGCCAAGTTACTTTTCTTACTGAAAAAGAGATAAGATATGCGAGTAATTGTAATAGGAGTGTGACTGCATTAATTCGTATTTTATAATAGTTTCCACTTTCAAAATCCTGATTCAATCCTTTGTAGCTTTCTAGAACTTCTCCAGCTGATGTTTTCCAAGAGTGATCTCTGCCAAAAAATGAATTCTTTCAATAGCTCACAGATTTTGGGGCAATACGATCATTTATATCTCTGTTGTTCTTTTTCCATTCCACAGTCTTTTTATAACAACACTGTCAGCATCAAACCCTGCTGTTCTCATGCCATGACATCTTTCACTGTCCTAATTGTTAATTAAGAAATACTTACATAAAACAAAAAGGTTTTTTCCTGTTAATCTCAGTCTGTTTCAATTTTCCTGCATGTTTCAAACTGTAATAACAGTTTTGATTTTCTCAATTAAAAATATTAATTCTCAATTGCTATTTTGTGTCCAGAAAGCCTCACTTTTATAC
This sequence comes from Dromas ardeola, assembly GCA_013398915.1. NCBI lineage: Eukaryota > Metazoa > Chordata > Aves > Charadriiformes > Dromadidae > Dromas > Dromas ardeola. The sequence goes on along the minus strand of VYZM01016675.1, from coordinate 988,023 downwards.
ACCTAATATATATGTATATATAATATACAGCTAATTTCAGGCAGGTACATATTGAACTTCAGAGCATAATTCCTCCTGCTGTTTTCAAGCAAAGCTAAATGTCAGCCATGCAAAAGCACCACAAAAAAACATCCTACAGAGGTTCCATGGAAGAAATAGACGGGGCCTAGGAAGACCTAATGGGAAAAAAGCGAGTAGACTTTAATTTTAACTGGAAAATACATAAAGAAAGATTTGCAGATGAAAAAGATCAGAGCATGACTGAGATTGCTGCTGGCTCCAGGTCTTCCTTTGGTAAAACTTATGATCCTGGTCTGTCGGACTCAGATAAAGATCTACCCTTTCACATCGGTCGCAGCAGTGCTAGAATCTTTGATCCTTGACAAGAACCTCGACTTTTCAGACTGTATTTTGCTGTCTTACTTTCATCCCATCACTCCAAGTTATGACCAGCTCTTATATAAACTTTTAGGAAAGAGAAGAAAGGAAATCATCAATTATGGCAGAAGAGTGAAAAGATGAAAGAGGAAAAGAGAAACTGAGCTTCAGAGGGAAGAGAAGGGAGGGCAGGATTTAAGGAAAAATGGTAATGCAAGTCCAAAGAAAAGGATGCAAATTCAATTCTCTGATGACTTTCCACTTCACCCCTCACAAAGGTGTGTTTCTCACTTTCAGTGCACTCCCCTTACAAAGGGCTCAGGGAGGATTTTGTTCAGTAAGATGAACTTTTGATATTACTTACTGAAGAAATAGTTCCTGTGGGTTATTCTCTTGTTACCTTTTTATCTGAAGAGTATCTTATTTTGCATTAAGCAAATAAAAGAGAGGGGTAGTGTTTTATTCCCCATCTGAATTTGCACAGGGTAGAAATTTTTATCCTGAAGAGTGTCATGTTCAAACTTTAGGTAGGCAAAAGACTATCTAGTTTCCTCTCAGTGCATTTTAATCAATTGTTTTCAATGAAAACCCTCTCCCAACCAGTGCTAATTCATGATAGTTTCAAAAGTAAGATCACAGATTTGATGTTTATGCAGATTAAAGTACAAACAGCAGAACAGGGCGAAAGATAAATCTTTTGCCAAAAAAGCAAGAGCTCTCTCAAGGACACTTGTATCTCTTTTAAGAAATTCTTCACACTCACAGCTAAAGCAAGGGGCCAGGATGGGGAAGTTTGTGGTGTCTTCCTATGAACCGCAAAATTACTCTCTGCCCAAGGTGTTGATTTGAGTAGGAGTGAGGCTTCTAAAGGTCTAATAATATCTCTTTGATTAGATTAAAATTCCTCGTGTGAGTGTGCGTGGTTCTCTGAGTGATCTGGGAAATTATGGTTGAATCCCCTCTATTCCCAATTGTTTCCACCTATGCACATTTAGAAAATCAGGATGAAATCTGTCTGTAGGCAGGGTGATGTTACTACAGTCTTCAAGGAGCATAATGTCAATGCAGAACTAATTCAGCAAGCAGTCTGTATGAAGGAATCCTGTCAGTTTCAAAATGCTTTCAGACTGCTGAAAGATAAAACCAGACTGAAATCAAGAGGATTGCACTATACTAGCAAAACATACTTAAACTCATAAAAAAAAAATACAGTTGATACACTTAAATTGTTTTAAAAAAGTGAATCAACACCTATTGACTATGGAAGCCAACCACATTGATATAAACTTATAAGAGCTACTTTTGACTTCCTAATGTCCTTTCATTGCCCCTGATGCTCTTTTCCAAAACTTCAGTATTCCTTTTCTGTCTTAGAAGTTTGGACCCATTAAACAGCATGACAGAAGCATGTTTCTTTAGTGACAAAAATTGCTATAAAGATTTCTTGATAATTTATTTTGTATCAGCTTTTACTTAGAATATATGGTAACATAGGAATCCTACTGCTGGAAAGGGGCTGTTGAAATTCCTGTTTTATGATCTCTTAAGCAGTGATGCCCTCCTGTGGACTCCAGGTAGCATACTGTCTACTGGAATAACAAGAATGTTTTGTGCATGTGTTTTTCCTCCCTTCTAATATATAATATAATGTAATATAAATATAATGCATTATTATAGATATTATATATACTATATACTATATAGTGAGGAGTATAATAATATAACATATAAGCCTTCTAACTAAATATCCCATGAAGACATTTAACACAGTGCATTATTTGGACAGTGCCTCTGGTTTGAGAAATGCATTTTCTTTAGCTGATGATACAGGTGGACCTTTTACCTGTGTTAGAAACTTAAACCGCTCATACAATGACTTTTTATTCTGTAGGTTGTTATCTGAATTGAAACAATTTGATGCTGCGACTGCTCTGTCAGGAGGGGAAAAGTGTGTATTTTTAATGGTGTTTGCCTTTTAAATATACAGGACAATATTATGCATTTACTTGCATATAGTTAAAAGCCATTTAAAAATATGGTGGGGAGACTGCTGTAGCTGCTGGAGTGTTGTCTGTTTTAGCAGACCTGTCACATCTCGTGCACAGTGTGAGACTCGTGCTTTGGCTCTGTGCTTACACTGCTGCAGTACTGGTGTATCTCACGTTTGCAGCAGCTTATGCAGCTAGAGGAAAAGGCACATTTAAGGAGCTCATAGGAATGTTCATAACAAGTGAGCTGGTGCACTGATCAGGTGACTGGATGCTTCACCAGGCGTGAATCTGACAGGGACTGGAGAGGTCTGGTTGGCGTCTCCACGGTGGCTCAGATGACCTGTGGGATATGCAGGAGAAACGGATGTTTAGCTGTCTAGGAAACCCTGCATCACCAGAGCCTGCTGGTATGTCAGGGCACGTGTACATTTGCAGTGCGCTTGGCCCTTTCAATGTGGGGACTGAACTCTGAAAACGTGATTTAGAGCAAATACGTGAACTACTCAAGGTCACTTACATGGCAGTTGGGAAAGGATGGTGGAAAGGAGGACACCAGGTCAAGTGAAGTTTGTCCTTTCTGTAGTATCAGAGGAGACATTTCTATCTGCAAGAGATGGGTATATATATTTTAAAGGTGTTTTCCTTTCATTAATCAACCAGTCAGAAGTGCAAATGAAGAGGAAGCAGCTGGGCTATACTTGAGTTGTGTCAGGGACTGATTTTGCCTGCTGATTTGCTCACATCTTAAAGAGCCTCATCTCCTCCTGCTGAAAGAAGTAGTGACTTCTTTCTTTGATCTCTTCCTTGGCCCACTTGTCTGTCTTGCTTTCAGGGAGAGAAAGGGAGCTGTAAACAAGCGCTCTGTTTTCTTTGTTATCCGTTGAGGCCATAATTAACACCTCTTAATTTTTCTTCCTTTTTGTTGTAAATTATTAAGGGTCTATAAAACTCATGTGGGTTATTTTCTACATGAAACAGATATTCATTTATCTTGGGAAGGGCCACACAGTTTTTACAATAAGTAGTAGGCAAAATGTATTTTTGTATTTCCTGCAATTGTGTGGAGTTTGCACACAGCCTCTGGGAAGAAGCTTTTTTTTTTTTTAAATAGAGTAGGATATGTTTGCTTATTTTAAACCCACAAATATTTCAGTGACATTATGGGCATATTCTCTTTTCTAAAACTAGATGAAATGATTGAAATGATTGTGTCTGTTCATGCATTGAAATAAATGGATCTAAACACCTGACATCTTTCCCTGTAAGTGGTTGTCAAACATCGACATTTAATATTCCTGTCATATTAATAAGTTACTCTTAATAGACTTGGCTAGAACAGAAAAAAAAATCCAGTTTAAGAAAAATCAGATTACTATATTGCAAGTATTAATTGTACTGGTTAATGATAGTCATAACCTTTGAGATTAAAGCATGAAAACTTGGCCTGATGACAGAAATGAGGACGGAATTTTACTAGCAGTGTTAGTCTCTGGAGTTGACACCATGTGAAGAGGAATAAGGAAGAATCAGCGTTTACTTTGTGCTGAAATGTTCAGCCCCTCTGGACTCCATCAGTTAACTAACCGCCCAGCGCAGTCAACGTTACGCTCGTATATCGGCGACTCTCCAAGGGTGCATTTCCACAGCAGTTGATCTAAATCAGGGGGATGCTGCAGTTCTGCAGCCTGCCAGCTGCAGCACTCAGGGGATCATACAACGACCTGTTTCAGAAAGCTGAGGCAGCTAAAACCAAAGACCTTTCTCACAATAAAACTATTTTTGGCTGTCTCAGTTCTCTTAAGTGGTCTGCTGCGTTTGCACAAGCATGAGGGCTGGCACATGGGAGAAGGCAGGATCAGACGGCTGGAGCGCAGCAGTCCCCACGCAGATGCTACCTGAAGAGGTTGTGAAATTGCCTTCACTGAAGGTTTCTAGAAACAGATTAGCCAAATATCTGTGAGGAGGACTGTTAACCTGAGTTTAGAGACTGTGTGGTGCAGGTGCTAACATGCCTAATGAAATGTGAACTGACCTTTTAATCTTCAAGGAAAGAAAATTCCACCAAAAAAATTCTTAGTTCCTAGATAGTTTCCAACATAAACCCTAGTAGGTGTAAGACAAAAAAAAAATCCTGTTTCTGATGAAAAAAATCACTATGTTGAAAATAGTGCTGCAGTCTTCAAGTTGATGATGTTTAAGGTACTATTAAAGTAACAAAAAAAAAAAAGAGAAATACATCTCACTATTAGTCCTTTCACAGGACTTGCATACCCTTGAATATTTCTAATGATTTGTCTAAGAAAATACCTCCTTTTTAGAGCTAAATGAGATTTTAGAGATTTAAGAGTGAGGAGGCAGTGATTGGGTTGGAAAGCGGACTGGGAAACGGGGGAGGAAACTGCGGCAGGAAAAACAAGAAAGAAGCTGCCTGAGAGAAGAGATTGGGTAGGTGGGAGCATGTTGGAAAGGGGAAAATGGACACAAGCGAGGGAAGAAGATCCAACTAACGCTAAGAGGGAGCAGACAAAACGGAACGGGGAGATCCCCCGCAGAGGGGAGTCCCCGCCCTCAGGAATATACCGTCCGCCTGGTCGTACAGCCGGGGAAGGCGGGCGAGCCGAAGGGAACGAAGGTGCGAGGCTGGGGCTGGCAGAGGGGGAGGACGGAATACAGCCAGAAGGGACAGAAAGTCCGGCCGGGCCGGTTCCGGATGTCGGTCAGCGGCTGACCCCGGCCTGAGGGGGCTCGTCCCCCCTGAGGGGGCAGCGGCGCCGGTCCCCTCAGGCCGGGGACAGCGGCGGGCCCCGCTGAGGTGAGGGGGGGCGCGGGGGGCGC
>VYZM01016675.1:919890-961898 GCA_013398915.1 Dromas ardeola | reverse complement strand
CCCCCCCCGCCAATCCAGCCGTGCTAAGCTAATCGGATGACGACTGTAATGCAGCCTGGGAAGTCGTCTCCCTCATCCGGGACGTGTGCTGAGTGATGTTGTGCTCAGCCTTGCGGCTTCACTTATGACTGAAAATATTTCACTTGCTCAGCAAAGTGAAGGAGTCGGACTTGGCTGGTTTTTGGCATTAACCTTTGTCTCGGGCACAAAGCTGGAGGCCGCTCAGTATGCAGGCGTGTATTCGAGCTGCGTGCAGCTTGGCTGCTGTTCAGCATCTTGTTTCTAGAAGAAGGACGTTGCAACCCACCGAGGACAGCTGGGGGGGCAAAGAGCTTCATGTGGGTCTCAAGGGACACGGTGCTGGTGACAGCCACCGCTCAGGAGCAGGCAATGGGGAAGGTGTAATATTCGGGAAGGGCTTCACACTGTCAAGGGGTTGTAAGTTGTGAATAATTGCGTTTTTCAAAGGAAAAGTCACTGTGCGTGAGTATACGTGTATATAGATATATATGTATGCATACAGACCTCAGCAGAGGCTGCCAGGCTGTTCTGGGGAAGGATCTCTCCATGCTTCCCTGGCTTTGTACCCATCTTCAGACATCATCTTCTGGTCACCGTTAGGGTGAGGATGCCGAGCTGCCCAGACTATCGATTTAAGCCGATTCAGCCTTTTTGATTGCGATACAAGCCCAACTAATAAAGGTGGTAGGGAGGAGGGGACAGACATGAAGCTGAGGGAGACCGTCCTTTGGAAGGAAAACTCTGAGAAGATCTCAGATCTGATGGACGGTGGTGGTGGGGGTTACCTCCCAAGGTCTGCCGATTGCTTGGGGTTGCTTTCGCCATGGACAGCCTTGCTTGACTTGCCTTGTTTGCCTTTGCCTGCTGGTGGGTCTCAGGGGCGAGCGGTGGGTGTGAGCGGGACGGGGACCTGCCTCTCAGTGCTGCTTTTTTCATAGGTGGAAACCTTTCCCCCCGAGTGATTTCCCACACTTTCAGAGGAGGGAGGCAGAGATATTGACCTGATGTCAATTCTGCGTAAAGAGCCAATGCTCCAAACAAAGTAATGAGGACGCGGATGTGCCTTAGGCACCTGTTGGCCTGGTTAGACACAGCACGTAACCGGGTGCATCTGGTTTGACGTTACCTATATAGCTGGTGGTTCTGGTGGGAAAGTCTGGTTTAATAATTCTTTCTATATGTTTCGGTGGCACATAATAGACCTATTTCTAAGTGGGAAGTGGCCTCTGTAAAACTAATGCTTTGGAAGCGGTGCAGGGAGATTTAATAGTCCTTTTCTACTTGCTCTGCTCCTTTTCTACTACTCTATGGAAAAAGGTACAAGTCATGTATTGTACGCTTGCGTTTTTCAGATGGGACATTGAAAACTAAATGTCTCTGTCTCTGTATGGATGCTAAAGTATCCATGGTGCTCTTGTAGTTCCCAGTGCTGAAGTCTATTTCTATTCAGTGAGGCAATTACGTTCTGGCTTGAATTTCAACTTATACTGCTTTCCTGGCCTGAAGCCTGTAAGGCTGGGCTTTGTCCTCAAGTGTTTGGCACTTTTTCCTTTTCTTCCCTGCTGACTGAAACGTGGCCTGGGTTGGCTTTCAACAGCCATGCAGAAGTAGCTGCATTTTGTGATGCTCTTCATACGGTGAACCTGAGCCGACTAACAAACACGCAAGTGACTCCCTCCATAATGCCCTGTGCTGCAGTTTTATGATACTTTCTTTTTTTTTAAAGTGTCATTGAATCAAACTTTCTACTCCTTTTTTTGTCCCTGTTTTTAGCATTAAGCAGAGTTCCCGATCCTCTGAGGCAGCTGAAGATGAAAAGGACCAGCGCACAGTGACAGTCAACCCCTCTCACATGAGAAAGGCATTCAAGGTCATGAATGAATTACGGAGGTACACTTTTTGACTTAATGGGCACCCTCTCTGGGTTAGCAGAAATGTGCTGGTTGGAACAGAAGGGCTTCTAGGAGACTGAGGAAAAAAAAAAGTGCCATTTTTGTCACAGCTCATGGTTGCGTGTAGGGTATTAATAAACAAGTAGGAAGGGAGAGCTAAAATAGAGCCCTTTTGTGGTGGGTTGCTCTTCCCAATCTCAGACCTCTCTGTCTTCCCAGCAGAAGGAAGCCAGCTATGGCTTAGAAACGTTATCTGAGCAACAGCCTTCACTTATAGATGATAATTCATTTAGTCTTTTCCATTACTTACAGCAAATTCAGCTGTAAACTATGTTCTTAACTGAGCTAATGGTCTGAAAACCAATAATAGAACGTTACAGACATTAAGACACCTACACATAATTACAGACCAAAGATCATTAATGTACTGTTCTTACACTCTTTAACTAGCAGCGTCGCTCAGTCTGGGCTTAGCGTAGGGGGTGAAAAGTAGGGGGTGAAAAAAAAAGCAACAACTCGGGAAGAATGTCAGCTCTTTACTTGCAAATTTAAAAATCTTGGTATTAGTTAAAAGAGAACACCTTGGTCTCTACACAGCTGTGTGGGTACAGGGAGAATGGAGGCTGAAAAAACCATCAGCGAACGCATTCTTCAAGAACCGCTGTCATCACATCAGCAACATGATGGCACCGGTTAAACCTGAGTTGTTTCTTGGTTGTTGTTATCTCATGAACCAGACAGAAGTTCAGCGAGCGTTTCTCTGACTAGTTCGAGTCTTTTACCATTCAAATAGAGACTTAGAAATTATTTTAAAAATTGGATTTCTATGGAAAGTACATGTGTCATACAGGTGAATTTATGTGTATCAGATGGTGCGATGAAGGCAGATACCACCCTTTACTCTTCCTGCACACTCAAAGTACTCAAAAGACGCTGTAACAGCCACCTCTCTTCTGTGGATTAAGTAGTTTCCCAATATACATCTTCCCCAGTGTGGAGAAGGGTAAGAAATGTCTCCTTCTGCAGATGTCTGACAAGGATTCTCAGTTGCATCGGAACAGAAAATGGAAATATCCTACATGAAGCCGAGTGTGTTTTCTTTTTTTTTTTTTTAATTGGCATCCCTCTAGTCCTTTCTTTGTACTGAAAGCAAAGGATCTGAAAATAGAGGTTTGTGCAGCTATATTCAGAAATCTATTGTGCTGCTATTATTCCTTTGTTAATTGAAGCATGGTGGGAATAGCTGGAGACTGACAATGTTTCTTATTGCCTGTAGTTAGCTAGATCTGCAATACTGAAGTGATAAAACATAGAAGACTGAAAGCTGCCCTTAAGCACCTGTTTGATGTTTTCTTCTCCTGGGCACTTCTTTTTGTCAACTCCTGCTGTTGTTCCGGAATATGCAGTTCTGGCATCTATTGTATGTGCGTTGAGCTTGCAATCCGTTAAGCTGTCAACAATCGGTGTTAATAGCTACCTCGAATAGTAGTGCCTCCATTCAAATGCATACAGAAATCTCATACAGGGGGTCTAGAAAAATCTTGCTGAGCCTTTAACCTATTTGCTATACGTTGCTCGCTTGAAATTTTTAGCTTTCAAAGGTAGATGAAATTAATTTCACAAGTGTGGTACTTTAGATAGCTCCAGTCCAAAGAGGAATTGAACAGAGCACCTTATACAGAAGCTGAAGGAAATGAGGAAGCCTCCATCAAGAGGCTGTTAAAGAGCTCCCCTCCTTGCCATCACCCCTTCCAAACTCGGGTGAATGTGGAGCACAGACTACCAGTTCCTGCTTTCTTCCTGTTTTCCAGCTATACCCCTCCCCAGCCGGTTTGTTCATGTATTCCAACATACGGAGAAGAGGAGACATACCTAGACCATTAGAAGCTCTCTGTGTGTTTATTTGATATGCAGTTTCCTAAAGACAAAGTGCAGCATGGTGATAAGCACTTCTGAAGAGAAGGCGACATCTAGATTTACAGACCCTGATCCTTTTTCAGGCTTGACATTTGAAAAGAACACCCTTATTTTGCATTTGTATGCTCAAACATCTTAAACCAACTTATTGGGAGGCTGAGCACTTCTAGCTGTCTGCATCTCCGAAGCTCTGTGCAAACATTAACTAATGAATCCTCAAAGGACATACGTGAGGCTGGTAGAAAAGGTCACTAGTTAATGAAGTGACTTTTCCAAAGCTGTACAATGAGTCTGTGGGGGAGCTCAGAAGTTTTTTGGTTTCTGTTTGGAACCCTGTGCTTTATCCCAGTCACTCTCAATCCCAGACTAATTCACGTGGTAAACAAAGTCCTCAGGCCCATCGATAAACTCCAGTGAATGACATCGCTTCACTGGGAGACGGCTGGGGCAGCCTCTGTGTTGGTCAGTGCCAGGAGATGTTTTGCTGGTCACGTTCTGTAGGGCCAAACGTGGAAGGAAGTACAGAAATAACTTAATTTTTCCACTCTACCTTTCCCCTGTGGAAAGACGAAAGCACTGCTGGTGTTCCCTTGCCACAGCTGTTGTCTTACAGATCTACTAGAGCTTGGCGCCAGGTAGTGCCCAAACTCATAAGCTCTTCTGTGCCTTCTCCAAGCCCTACTTACTTGAGAGGTGGAAGGAGCCCCATACCCATCTGTTCTTCGGGCAGCATGTATGCCTAGTTTGGCTTCCAGATTTTTTTTTTTTCCTTCTGGGAAAAGCAGAACCACAGGCAGGGCTGCAGCATCGGGGGGATTCATGCTCTGCTTTGTAGGCGAACACTGATAGGAGCTGGTAGCTGAAGGATTAGAGGACCTTCTACAGGGATTTGGCAGAAGCTCAGGTGCCTTGTCTGTAGTGGTGGGTCTTCTGCTTACTTTTTCAGGCTATACTGATGTAACTTTTTGCCTGACCAGGAGTTCTGAAATGATCTTTGTCTTTTCTGGTGTTTTTCCAGCAAGCGGCTCCTCTGTGATGTGGTGATTGTGGCCGAGACTGTGGAGATGGAAGCCCACCGCGTGGTCCTTGCGGCTTGCAGCCCTTATTTTTGTGCGATGTTTACAGGTACTCTTCTCCACACCGGACACTGCACTCGCATTCAACGGGCCGTTGCAAACCCAGGGGCTTCTGATTGTGTCTCTGGCAGGAGCTGCAGCACATGGCCTGTGGGGAAAGGGTTTCCTTGAGAGAAGTACAGTTAAATCTGCAGTTTGCTACTCTTGGTGGGTGATCCTTGGCTAATTCCTTTAGGCACAGCATACGGTATGGGGTGGTTATATGGGTATGGGGGGAGCGGGTAGCATATGAGTCACAGGAGGTTACTATGAGGTTTGGCTCACTGCTTTTTGGGTTGGGTTCCCCCCTCTCCCCTTTAACAAGACCTTGGGTCATGCAAACACATCATTAACATCAAGCACGTGTGCAGTGCCCTAAATGTTCATGGTGCACATCAAAGAAGTTGCTGGCACAGAAGGTGTAGTTTCAAGGCTCAGCCCTGCCGATGCTGATTTGCAGTGGCGGGTGTTTAATCTCCCATGGCACTTTTTGCTGCTGCCTGAAATAACACCCTTGTTCTCTCGATCCCAGTGTATTTTAGCAGCCCTGCCTTTTTGCAGGGTGCGTTGCTGCAGTCTGGTATATTTTAGTAATGGCCGATGCAACCTCGGTGTGAAGGGAAGAAAAGGACAAAACTAATTCTTGCTCTGATCTCCTGTCCCTGTAGCACGGGCCCTTTGGAGGCTGTGCCCAGGTGGGGCAGCAAAAAAGGCCGTGCCAATTGCAAGGCAGGGGAGTGACCGGCTTATTTAAGTCACTCTAGTAGAATTAGTCTGGTCAGGAGCTGCTTAGCTTTCTTCTTTTGCCTTGCCCTCCTTTCCAGGATAGGAACAGACTTAACCAAATACAAAGAAATTGATTTTATGCTCCAGGGAACGGTTGTTACTGTCCCTCCGCTTCAGCATAAATGAGGTTTGGGGGGTTTGCCCCTGTTTCATGTTCCTTTGCCTGTGGGTTGCTTCTTCCTTTTAAAAGCTTGGAGATTAGACCTTGTTTTATTTGCTTTACTGGAAGCAGAACATAGCAGTTCTCAGGAAAAAGCTTGTAATTTGGGAAGCTTTTTTCCCTTCTGTATTGTGTGTGTGTGTGGAAACTCAGGTATAAACAGATGTCAGAATGTGAAGAGAGATGTGAGGTTCACCATGGTGGCTTTATCAGTGTGGTGAGCTGATTTGAAGAGCATTTATGTTTCCTAGGGCACTGGCACTGCCCGGTGGAGTGGATATTGGCCATGGTGGCGCAGCAGAGGAGCAAACCCTGCTCAGAGGCAACCGTTTGCGCCTTGGGGAGGGCCTGGGAGTGCTTGTGATGCTCGTTCCTGATGAGAAGTTTAAAAAAGAAAAATTATTGGAAAAACCCCTCTGATCCTTAGAGGTCACCCAAGCGGGAAGGGGGTGGTGCGGGGCTGCTCATGTTTCCATGGAGGAATTCTCCGGGCCGTGTAATCCCTCACGCTGCCAGTTAAACAGTAATCAGCTAACCGCCGTCATGTGGCCAGCTCGGCAGCTCCCTGGGCTGGGTGACAGCCTTGGCGGCTGCCGGTCCCCTCCCCCTGACACGTCCCCGGGGGCAGCAGGTCAGGCAAAGACCAGTTCTCCCTTCACTTTCCGTCCAGCTGGTCCCGAATTTCAAAGGTCTGGATCTCCCTCTTGCAAAGACCGAGTGCGGGATCTCCTTCCAGCTGTGCGCTCTCTGGAGGGGGAGGTTTTAAAATCCCAGCTTGAACGTTGGATGGTTGTTGTGATTTGGGTTTTTTTTTGGCGTTGCACATCAGCGATGCAGCCCAACGGCTGGGCCGGGCAGGAGATGCTTTTGCACGCTGAGCCCCCGCCGGAGGAGCTGCTTTCTGGGGTGCAGGGAGCTGGAGGGGTCCCCCGGCAGTGCCGGCAGCCGCGCGGTGGTGACCGATGGGTGTAAAACTGCCAACAGCGGGAACCAAACTGAGACCTGTAGCTCATCACCTGCGCCTGATACGTGCTCTGCCCATCGCTGTGGGCTGGGCCTGACTTTGGACTCGTGAGTGACCTTGTGATGACCTTGGGGTCTTTTCTGAAGCATCCGGTGTCCTCTGATTAGGCATTCCTCTTTGAAATAGCCTTGGGAAGCCCGAAAATGAGCAGGCACATCTTCTGTTTGCATCTTCCACTGCCGAAGGAGAGATGGGCCCCAGAACTTCCTGAGTGTCCCTTCCCGTACTGGCTTTCCTAGAACGTTTTGGATGGTGGCCGGTCCTCGTTGGCACCATTGTGCGGGGATGATTTGGGACAGGAATTTCTATCCATTTAGAAGAAAACACAATCATTTCAGAAAGGATAACAGGTACTGCAGTGATGCTGCTAGGACTCCTGTGTGGTACCTGGGGAACTTCAGAAGTGCTGAAAGAGGAAGCGGCAGCACAGAAATCTCCCTTGCAGGTCTCGTGTGCCGCTTCACAGCGCTCGCCCCGTGGGCGACAGGCTATGGTTTTGTTACCCAGTGCACTCGTATTCTCCTGCAGCACATCCCTGACTTAGGAGACAACAGAAGCTGTGGCAGTGCACTGGAAGCCTCTCTGGAGCGCAGTACAGAGGAGGCAGGGCCAGCTGCGGTGCTGGGTAAACAAGGCACCACGGGCCTTGTTTCAACTGTAGCTTATCTTGTGACAGAGCAGGAGAGCTCTGCTCTCCCCCTGCCCCCATGAGCAGAGGGGGATGGAGAAAGCACCGCTGGGTGTTGAGTGTGATGCGTGAAGGGCTTGCCTTCACGAGGGGCTGGTGTCTGCAAAGTCTGGCCCCTACAGAGGGTCTGCTTGGAGCTACTCTGCCTGTTTTACCTGCCTTTGCTCCCTCCTGGCCTGTCCCTGGTGTCTGCCCGGCTGCAGCAGTGCGGGGACGGGGTCCGTGCAGCCCCTTCTCTGCACAGCCCTTGTGTATGAGAGATGGTGGGGGTGCTTTGAATTATTCTGTAACTAAGGTATTGGGCAAGGCTTGAATCTGAGCTATCACAACATCCTAGGAGTTGGGTTTTGTGGGCTTTAAGGTGTGGGGTTCTTTTTTCTGAAGGGATGTGGGATGAGATGCCTTAATTGACCCATCATTCATCTGCCCGCAGCCGTGCTTTAGAGCCTGTGTTTGCCGTGGGTCTGTGCTTGGAGGAGGGGGCGTCTCGTTGCCTGCTCCAGCCCCTGCCGTGCTTCGCTTGTGCTGTCTTCAGGTTCTTCCTCGCTCCCCAGCGTTAGAGACGTGTCCAGAGCAGCGCAAGCAGCAGGCACTCGATCCCGCCAGCGTGGCTGGAGGGGTGGGATCCCATCCAACCGTGGGGCGCAGCGCAGGAGACTCCCCACTCTCATGGTGCGCAGCACGATGCCGGCGCGGAGCCAGGGGAGGCTGTTGGTGTGCAGGGCTGGCAGCTTGCTGGTGGGTGTGGAAACCCACACAGCCTTTATTTTTGTTCCCTGTGTCACATGAACGCCACTAAGACAGATGATGCGATTGGATCGGTCCCTCCAAGCTATTTCTGCATCGATCTCCGGGTGCGTGCCTCTGAGCCCCACCTCTGCCCCACGGGTCCCGGCGATTGCTCCGGGGCTCCGGCTGCTCCCCTTATCCCCCGCTGTGCCTGTGGGGTTTGGCTGGGTGCTCCCCACAGGCACCTCCAGCTCCACATAGGCTGATGGGGGTGGCCTGTTCTCAAAAGCCCCCTCTCATCTCTGGAGGTGTTTTTTTTTTGGGGGGGGAGGAAGTGTGTCATGGTGACAACATTTGTCAATTAAAAAGTCCTACCTGCTTTGAAGGCCTCCCAAATGTAGGTCATTTATCCCTTTGTACTTGTACATTTGTATTCATGGGCTTCTCTGAATAATGTGTTATTATTTAATTTTAAAAATTGAATTTGGGGCAAATATTATTTCAGTTTACTTTTCCCTTGGGATGTTGTTGGCTCTTCTAATACCTATGGTCTGACCCCACTCCTGTTATTTACCTCCTTATTGGCATAAGTGAAGCCTGCAAAGTTCAATTTCCAGGATCCAGATTTTGCGCAAGCTTGGACCCCCTTTAGCGTCTGGCTGTGCTGTGCACTTGATGTGCCCGGCCACGTCTTGTCGCACGCTGTACAGAGATGTAGGCTGTAATTACTTCTCCCATAGGCTGCAGGAAGAATTTTTCCTCTTAAACCCACAGCAGTACTGAGTCACCAGATTTCTTAGAGTAGTGATTATTCATGCCCAGGTTTAAGATTTGACATTTCTTCACGCTCTCCTTTGTTTAGCTTTGTTTTCTTCACTTATCCTTTTCTTTCTGCTTGCGAGTTTGTTCTTTCTTTTCTGTGGTTCCTCAAGATCTTGGTGATGAAAACCTAGGTGAGGTCACTGTGTGCATGGACGCTGGAAGGGCCCCGGGGAGTCCTTTCTCCTCCTCCTCACATCATGCTGTTGTTCCTGCGACGTGCTGCTTTTACTCCTGGGGTATGTGCGTATGGTGCCAGCAGGTCAAGGGAGGTCATCCTCCCCCTCTACTCTGCGCTGGTGAGGCCACAACTGGAATACTGTGTCCAGTTCTGGGCTCCCCAGTTCAAGAGAGACAGGGAACTGCTGGAGAGAGTCCAGCGTAGGGCAACAAAGATGATTGAGGGATTGGAGCATCTCCCTTAGGAGGAAAGGCTGAGAGAGCTGGGACTCTTTAGCCTGGAGAAGAGAAGGCTGAGGGGAGACCTTATTAAAGTATCTAAAGGGTGGGTTTAAGGAGGATGGAGCCAGGCTCTTTTCAGTGGTTCCCAGTAACAGGACGAGGGGTAACGGGCACAAGCTGGAACACAGGAAGTTCCGATCAAATATGAGGAAAAACTTCTTTACGGTGAGGGTGACGGAGCACTGGGACAGGCTGCCCGGGGAGGGTGTGGAGTCCCCTTCTCTGGAGACTTTCAAGCCCCGTCTGGATGCAGTCCCGAGTGATGTGCTCTGGGCAATCCTGCTTTGGCAGGGCAGTTGGACAAGATGATCTCTAGAGGTCCTTTCCAATTCTGAAGATTCCATGATTCCGTGCCTGCAGAGCGTTGGCCACAGCAGCGCTGGGGAAGGTGCACGTAAAGCACCGGTTCATGTGTGGGCCCTTACACAGATAGGGGTTTGACTTCTATATCCAGAGGGAAAGCTATTGCTCTAGTTCTGCATGTTTGGTTTTTGGTGTGTTTTTCCAAATTATGTATTGGGAGAAAGGATACAGTTTGGATCCAAAGACTGCCTTGCCTCTGAGTTGCGAGGTTGGGAAGGCGAGAGATGAGAAATACGTCTTTCTGCACAGATGCGTTGCGTAAGGTGTAGCTGTGTGGCCAGGTTGCGGCAGGGTAATTTAGGAGAGAAGCTTGCAGCGCGCTGGGTGTCACTGCTGGCTCGGGTGCTTGTTTTCCTCAGCAGGTTTCAGGTTCCTCCAAAAGAAAGAGGGTAATGCTGCCTTGCTTTTATTGTAGGTTGTACCATGAAGCACCCTGACTCAGCTATTGCAACTTTCTCATCTACCTATTGATATGAGTGTATATATATATAAAATGTTTATATATATAATGAAAAAGGAAAAAGCCCTCCTAAGACTTGACCACAAGTCTCTTTGAGTCTGTCCCTGTGATGAGACATGGTTGAGGGTTGTACTGTTTGGTTTTGTTTTTTTTTTTACAGTAGCATCTTCAAATGTTGAGGTGTTTTTTGGGTGGCATTAGGAGGCTTCGGGGAATCTCACTGGTTGCCCTTTGATGGTCAGGGATAATGCCAGGGCAGCCTTTTAGTCAGATACCAGGAGGATGTGCTGGATGTATGGGGAGCAAGGAGGTTCTGCAAGGCAAACTCTAACTGTCCTTTTGAAATGAATTTCAGGAGACATGTCTGAAAGTAAAGCCAAGAAGATTGAGATAAAAGACGTTGATGGGCAGACGCTGAGGAAGCTGATTGATTACATCTACACTGCCGAGATTGAGGTGACGGAAGAGAACGTGCAGGTAGGTCTGGTCCTGTGGCTTCTGTGGAGACCCAAGTAAAAAGCTTGAAACTCAAAGGCACAGGTCCTTTGAGGGCGAGTGATCTCTTCAGGCTGCAGAAAGTAAAAGGTTGAGCTTGAAAAGAGCTACTTCCAGCCTCTGTTTAGTCTTCAGGCACTTTGCTGCTTTCCCCGCGCTTAAGTCGTGTTGCATTTAGCTTTTGTGTCGAGCTTTTATAACGAGAGTAGGCATTTGCCTTCCAAGAAGCTGCGCTGACTTGTGGGTCAGTCTGTCGAAGGTCAAAATAGACTCAAACAAGCAGTGAGTCAAATGCTGTTTTAAGGTCATGGCTGAGGAATCTGGCTGTTAGTTTTTAAATTCTTCTGGGTAGTTTGAGTTGTTTGGCAGAGCTTTGAGTGGAATATATTGCTCAGATGAGGGCATTCTTCCTTTTTTTTTTTTTGTGTGTGTCTTGAGGTTCTTTGTGGTAAATGTTTGTCTAGAAGTGGAAAGAGTAATTGAAGGGCAGCCTACAGATAAAGCAGGATGCTCAGGAAGAGAGCGTTTTGCCATGTCACGAGGCTGTGGCTGCTGGTAAAGCTTTTTCTTTGACTCTACTTGTATTTGTGGTGAGAAAATGGCTGTGCACTTAGCCACTGATTTCTGGAAGGGACGCTGGGAGCTCATGCGTGGATGGGCTTTTCGGTTGGTCTCCGTTTTTGTTTGCAGGTGGCCGGTTGAGTTTGTTGTCTTCCTCTCTCTGACTGGGATGCTGGGCAGGATAACAAGTCTGGGTCCGTGATGCTGGAGAGAGAGAAGCAATGGTGCTGCGTGCTTTATGTTGACCTAATTAAGGTGGCAAAATTAGCCTGGTTCTGCTTGAAATGAGGTTCTTGCTGTGGATGGGACATGCTTTTGTGTTCCAGTCCCCCAGGGAGGGCACAGGTTCTTTCTGTCCCATAGCATGTTGCTCTTCCTGCAGGAACTTGGACAAAACCCTGAGATACGTCAGCTTCTTGCCATCCTTCGTGATCTAAGTCTGTGGGTGCTTGTTCTTGCCCCTTCTGCCCCACAGTTTTACAAACTTGACCTTCTGGCATGCTCTCAACATGGCAGTTGTCACACGGGTAGAAGTGTGGACCCCGGTTGCCCTACGGTGAGGCTGTCCAAGCTGGGCTGCTGGGGACCAGCAGTGAGGAGACCTTCAGGGTGCCATGACAGCAAAGCAGCTGAGGCTCAAAGCCAGCTACGGGTTGTGTGGGCCAGCTGTCTGCTGTGTAGCCCGTGCTTAATTAACAGTCTATAGTCAAGATCATAAGAAGCTGAGATACAACATTCCTTCAGTACTACATAGCGTGTATGGGAGGAGTTCCTTGGACCTCTGGGGTCTTCCATTGCTGGATGAAAAATGACATTTACGTACTCTTAGGCTGGTCGTTCTTCCTGGGGGAAATGTGAAGACTATATCCACATGCTTTCCGAAACGTATCCTTTCCTTCCGTGCTGCTGGTTGTTAGGTGGCCCAGAACCACCCGCTCTGCACGTGGGACGTGCTGAGCTCGGAGGACCATCTGGTGTGCTGGTCCCAGTCAGTCTGCTTTGAACGGAGCTGGCTTGAAGTGCCGACGCGTGCTCTGTGTGTTTTCCCACGGGAACATTTTGGTGCTTGAGTGCAGCTGCACCTGAGTGTGAGCAGCACGGTGGGAGCTGGAGCAGGCTGGAGAGCATCTCCGTCCTGCACTGTGCTGGGAGCAGGGACCTGCCCAGAAGGTCTATGATGAAGTCCAGGTGTTACCTTTTCTCAGCAAATAGAATGCTATCTGTTTGCTGCCTGCCTTTTGATGGCCTAGGGATTACAAAGAGTTAAAGTAAGAGCCCAATCTATATTTTGGCTCCCATCTCTCAGACAGGAGGATCAAAAAATACAAGTTTCGTGAATACTAAGATTTGGATATTAAGTTTTTTCCCAATCTAATAAAGCAGGTCCTTTTTCTACGTGATTTATTTAAATAACCGCCCTGTGAATACCTTTTAGGCTGCAGGTAAATTAATACATAGGAGCTAAGAAATAAAGCTGATCATGAGTTCTAATTTTCTAGCAAGGTGAGGGTATGTTTTAAAGGGGTTTTCTGCAGTTTGACAGAGTTTTTCAAACTTCCTCAACAGCTGGAAGAAGCAATTTCTGGGTATAGGTGCCAGGTAATTTCATTGTAGAAACTACAAGAAAAAAAAGATTGCTAAATGTTATTAACTGAACAGACGCAGCCAAGCTACCAAAACATGTGAATAAACGCAAAGACAAGTTCTTGTCAGTGAGCAGAATTGAAATGAGAAAAAGATGAGCTGCAAAGGTAACATGGGAGTGTGGGAATGAGCGTTCCCAAGTGTGCTCAAATGCTGAGCAGTGCCCTCCACTTCATGACAACGAGCCTTTTTACAGCATTTTTGTTGTTTCTTTTCTAATAGAAACCTGTCTCTTTTTGCTTTTATAGGCCTGGTATGGTGTTCAGGAAGTGAGACACTGTTTTCCTAAGCAAGTATTTTTGTAGCTGATTGTCATTTCATTGCACAAAGTGTTGTTTGGTTATTTTTATTGAAGTAAGGAAGGATGTGTGTGCAAGGGGCCAAGCCTGCATAGTCAGTTCCAGTCGTTGTTTAGGTAGGGAATTACTGGGGTGTAAAGGGGAATTTTAGTCCGTCCTAGCTCTGTGAAGGCGAGCACTGAGCCCATGTGGGAGCAAATACTCTCCTCTAACTCCACTGGGGGTAGGTGGGTGAGGATTGCCCTGACAAATTCAATCCTGATTTATGCGTTGGATCCTCATTTTTAAAGTGAGATTTCAAGTCAACTCAGATGTGGTAGTAGGAAGGCTCAGGGATGATGGATGATAGAGAGGCTTCTGTGCCGAGCAGTGTTTTGCCTCTGAACACATATTTGGGATTTAACCTCCCGCTTGTTTGGAAGGCATGGAGCAAGGAGGAATTTCTGTCTTCATTGCAGGCATGTTGTAGTCTCAGGAAAATCCATCCTGGGATTTCTGTCCCCACTGCCTTTTGTTGTTCCTCTTATGTTGCACCCTACATCAAGGTTAGTTGTAAAGACATCTGCTTCATATGCATGACAAAAAGATCTCATTCATTTGAAGGTGGAGCCTGATAAATTTATTTGGAAGAAAGTCGTGCTGTACGCTTTCTGTAAAAGGAAAACGAAAGCGAGCTACTTGGGAATGTTCATAGATGCTTGTGCACAGCCCTAGTTGGCTTCAATGGAAACCACGTGCACATGCCAAACGGAGCACAGGGTCTGCTGCTCCATATCTCTAGGGAACAACTGGCTGGCTTGACATACCAGTTCCTTGAATTTTTCAGTTAGGTCTTGATTTTGCAGATGAACTGGCTGCATTGCTGCTTGCATTCCAACGCTCATATCAAACCTGTCAGCTCAACGAAGAGCGATGGGAGCAAAGTCCAGCGATGGAAAAAAGGCTCAACATGGTGTCCTTGGGCAGAGCTGAATGAAGAGGAGATTTGGGAGGAGGCTTTTCGTTCTCTGTGGAGGTTCTGTGAAGGCACCTGGACCTCTGGCTCTAGACAGTGAATCCAGTCCCTCTTCAGTGTGTCCCACCCACCCTTACTGGTGGCACTGAATTACTTGCAGGCAGCCTGTGAATTACCCTCCCAATTAAGAATATCATTACCATTAGGATTGTAATGATTCCCTGGGAAAAATCCTGATTAACCTGATTTCACAATGAAATTCCTATGAATGAGGTGCAGTGTACCACGTGCAGTGCGTCCTTATACACTAACACAGTTTGAGATATGGCTCATATAGACAGAAGAGCGAAGAGGTGTCTGGAAATCAGCTGTCTGGAGGAAATAGGTGTTGAAACTGTCAGATTTGCAGACGTAATAGTTGTAATAAAAAATGGCTTGAGAAAGGAGGGGAAAAACCGCTTTGCTAGAAGCGGTAGCATTTCCTTTTCAGAAGTGTGCTTCTGCACCTCAGCTTTCCCTAGGGACTTAGGACTTCAAAACAAAGGAAGGAGAGTATCTGTGGCAGATGCAGTTTTGATGATAAAGGGATGATAAGTGGGTCAGTTCATCTCCCTTCCCCCTGCGCACTCCATAAGCTGCAACTGTAGTAGGTGCAAGCCCGGAGTGAGGCAGAGAGTCTTTCAACTCAGCTTGAGGAGATGCAATAAATCAGGGCTACCTTCCTCCCTGGAGCAAAAGCTCCTTGCCTTGCATCGCCCTTCTGGAGGGAGAGCCCTGGTCAGCAGCAGGGTTGACTTCTCCGGGCTCTTACACCAGTTGGGTTGGGGGCCCTTCCTAGGCTTATGGAAAGTCTTTTAGATTGGCTTGGCCCAACAGGAAGGTGAGGAAAAACTTGGGGATGTGGCACCAGAGGACTGTGCTGTGTCTGATGGATGTGTCTCCATGTTTTTATCCCACTGTTTAACCAAGGGATGGTGTATCTGCTCAGTGCAGTGAAGCTGGAGAAGGTAGATCCAGAGGGAAGGTGCCGGTTGCTCCCTTGTTTTCTCTCTCACCTCTATATCCATTCTGTGATCCCTTCTCCTTCTTAGCTCTGCTTCTGGAGAGGTTTTGTGTCTCTCTGATCCTGCTGTATGTGCCTCTGCCTTGCCTGTTTCACCCCAGGTGGAGCATTTAAGCAGAAGCACCATTGTTCCCCCTCAGCACTACCTGGCAGCAGTTGGGATTGATAAAGCCTAATTGCCTTCCTAACACTGAAAAGCGCATTACAATAATGCAGTTTCATCTCCGTTACTTGTGCAGTTTTAGAGGTGTTCAGTTAAAAACAAGTATTTCACCTGCCTCGCAAATGCGAGATCTGGTTGTTTCTCTGGTCGCGGGTTCCCCTGGGAGGGTGCTTGGGAGCTGCCTCCCTGCTTGGGCAGACGTGCAGTCCCAGCTGTGGCCCTGGATGTGCTGCTGAGGGTTACGGCCAGTACCCTTATTTGGCTTCCAATTTGACTAAATTGCCAAAGCAGCTTATAAGCTTTCATATATCCCCTGCCTTGGGGAAATGCTCCTCTCCCAGTTCTGCAGAGGAGGAGTGGTGCAGATTAACTCTTGGCCAAGGTTACCTGGAAGGCTGTGGCAGAGCAGGGAACTAACCCCGGTCTCTGCAGCCCAGCGTTAATGCCTGGCCTGTTGAATGAACCTTATCGCAACACAGAGCGCTTTTGGCTCAAAGATGTTTCTAGTTCAGAGACATCAAAGGTTTATGAAAGTATTTAATTGCAGAGGCAATGTTCTGTAAAACCTGAGATCGGTACAGAGCCTGCAGAGCGAGAGAGCACAGCTGGTGAACTAGATGGTTACGGGGGTGTGTGGATATATACACACACCATAGAGGAGGTTCTGGACGTAATTATTTAGCAAAGTCGTCAGTTTCAGTATTAATAGCAGATAATTTTGACATAGTTTCAAAAGATGATTAGATTTTGGTATGGAGGCTGATCTGGTAGAGAAGCCAGTTGTCTGTAAATCGTTCACAGTGTCTGGAGTTCAAATATTAAGAGACAAATCCAGACCCAAGTGAGTAACTTGCCTGGATATTAATGGGGTTGCAGTTTGGTCCTGCCGCATGTTTAGGCAGGGCATTTCCTCTTGTTATTTCTAAAGGAAACAGAGCTTGTGCTAGCGGATATCCTTTGCTGGCTTTTCACCTTCCCTGGTAAAAACAAGATGAGTGGTGAGACGTTCAGCTGGGAAATGAGAAAGAGAAAATCCACTCATCTCTTGATAGGTTATTTATATCCTACTTCTAAAAAGTAGAACATGGTATTGCTCCTTTCCCAATAACTGCCATGGCGTAAGGCTCCTGCGCTGCCCTGTCAAGAGCAGTACGAGGATGTCCAGGGGGCTGGGTATGAGTGATGGTAGTGAGTATCTTCTGTTTTACAGGCATTATCCCAAAACGCTTGTGGTAAGCATCCCCCACCTGGATTTGCAGGCAGGCACACGGGATGGATGGGGGCGTGCGTTGGGGAAGCTCTGGCTGGTTTATGGCCAGAGGTTGTTTGCAGGGAGTCTGACTTCTTTACCCACCGCCCTTACGCGAGTCAGGTGCTCGCCTTTCTGCTGGTGTAAGGAGATGGTTCAGCTAGATAGAAAGGGGTTTGCAGCTAGGTTTCAAAAATGCAAGAGCATTGCTCTCTTGATCTAATCAAAACCGCTAACTAATCTCCTTCTGGCATCGTGAGGTTCGAGCCAAACCGGGCGCTTGGGTTAATTGATTTTTTTATTATTTTATTTTATTATTGCCCGTTGGGGTGGCTGCTTGGCAGCAGTCGGACACCCTACAGCTGGGCTGGAGCTGGAATGCATCAGTGGCTTAGGAAAGACCTGGGGCAGGTTCCAAGCATCCTGCCCTGATGTGGAATGGCACTGTGGGGGCAGGGACAGGGAGGGGACGTCTTTTTTCCTTCTCTGCTATGGAGATCCAGGGAGGTGAATGCTGTTAACCTGTTTGTTTTGTTTAACAGCTGCGTGGGGTGTTTTTGAGCCGGAAATAATTTCCCGGAAATCTGTGCTCACCATCTGAGCACAGATGCCCGGTTGGAAGGACATGTGTGAAGCAGCCAGAGCTACGGAAGAGCTGGGATAAGACACGTCTGCAGTTGCCGTACGACATAGGAAAGGAAATAGCTGATGTCACGGGCTGTAACATCCCGACCGACTTTATTTTCTACTTCCTGTCCTGCTCACTGGCTTCGAGGGTGGTTTTTCCAGCAGATGTCACATTCCTGACCTACTTTGTCTCCCTTTTCTGTCTTTAGTTTTGTAGATACACAGCAGTACCTCATTTTCAGATGCAGTCATGAACCACAAGTGTCCGCGGCATTTTGTGTGAGTGAAAATGAGAGCTGTTGATTTGAAGAGTTGGCCCCAACTTTCCTGAGAGCCTTGCGGTCCCCAGAACCTGCTTCAGCTTCTGTGAACCCCCTCTCTTACCCGGCAGTTTGGGCACCCCACTCACAAGCCAATATAGTTTTGTTGGAAATGAGAAAGTTCAAGGTTTTCAGGAGTGCTGGCCTGATGCGGGCTTTGAATGTGATGGTAATGCAGATAAATAATGTAAAGCTCTTCAGGGAAAGAAAAAGAAACCTGTGTGCAGGACCTACCTGCAGCAAAGCCCGAAATTCAGGTGCCTCCGTGGTTGCCTGCCTTTTGTCCTCCCTTTACTTGCTTTGAGGTCCTGTGGGGAGAAGATGTGAGGAGAAGAGCTCCACTTTTAGCCCAACACGGGATAGCTGTTTCCATCTGTCAGAGCACGGACGGCGATCTTCTGCATACGGAGGGTGGGATGTGTCCCTCTCTGAAGGGGAATCGCATCTAATTTGTGCAAGCTGTGAATCGAACTTTCTTTGCCGCTAACTCTAATTCCCCCTGTTCTTTCCTTTGCAGGTTTTGTTGCCAGCTGCTAGTTTATTGCAATTGATGGATGTTAGAAAAAACTGCTGTGACTTTCTTCAGTCCCAACTGCATCCCACAAACTGCCTTGGAATCCGAGCTTTTGCGGATGTGCACGCGTGTACCGAACTGCTGCAGCAGGCAAATGCCTACGCAGGTGAGGGAAGGGTCGTCCCTTTGTCGAGTTAAACCTGTTTCCAGGTACAGCGACTCATAGGTCGAGCAAGATCAGCACATCCTGGTTCATCTCTTCATGCTTCCAGTACTAGAACAGGGAAGGGAATTCTTTACTGGGTTGTAGACTTGTAACTTTCTGTGATGCTGCAAATTGTGAAATGCGGTTTGGTCGCAAGCAAACACCTAAGGGGGTGGAAAAAAAACCCCTGATCCTCTGGATCCCAGCCCACAAAATAGTTCCTCAGTGTGTTCCTAGTAAGCTCTTTGGCTGCCTGCTCGACAGCGCAGTGTTGGCGTGGTGGTGTCCTCCCTGTGTGTGCTGCCCTGTGAGAGCAGGGGGCAGTGCTGGGGATTTGTGCAGTCTTGGAATAAATGGCAGCGGGCAAAATTAAATCTTGTGGGTGGGAGCGGGAATGCTCAGCTGAAGTTGCCATGCAGTTTCAGCCTCTGATCTGTGGAGCAATGGCCACTCGCCCCAAGGGTGGATAGACTCTTGTTTCTTGAGTAGATGTGTTTGATTGCAATAAGTAGGTGCAGGCAATGGCTTTCAGCATTTGTCTTCTACATCGTAAATGTAAAGCTGTTCCAAGTAGCCCCATGCTCTGAACTCCCCAGCGCTTTCCAGTCTCCTCCGGCAGAGTTGCCCTTGACCTCTGCTTGGGAGAAGCTGGTAGTTTTCTCAACTCAGTTTGTTTTTTCTGCTTTTCTGCCTATTTGTATAGGGAAAAATACACCTGCTGTCTCCCAGAGCACCTGCTCTGTCCTGCAACATTTTTCTTGGTATGGTTTTGTCCTTAATTGGACCATAAGGAGGCTCAGTGGAATAAAAATGTGCCCACCAAGTCCTCCCCTATTCTCCTGCAAATAAAAGTAAAACCTTTTCAGCTGCTCTGGCTGTATTATCCCCTGGAGGAAAAGGTACCCTGGAAGGAATCGTTAATTGTATAAAGGCTTGCTTGTAATATCTCATTATCCTTGCTTCCAGGCCCTGTTTAATCTTTAACCCAACAAGCAGTGCATTCACTGTATATTTATTTGGTTGTTTGGCAATTAGAAAGTCTGCTTTGTTGTTTTATTGGCCTTCATAAGTCCCAGTTAGTACAACAGCCCATGTAATGTTAATGGAACTCCATTAATAAAAATGCCATTAACATTCTTTTCACTATGTTGTTTATGTAACAGTGTTAAACCAAGACAGAAGTCCCCAAGCTCAAGAGTCCATGTGTGCATGAGCTCAGTTACTTGAGAAATGCTTAGTTCTGTCCAATGGATAATTTTAGTAGGTGGAGGAGCCTTCTTGATGCAGGCACATGCTATTCTACTAAAATCAGTAAATATTTTTACTTGCTTCCAACTAGTAACAAGAGATCAAATATCTTTCTACTGCCAGATGCCAGTCCAGAATGAATAGGTGATTGTGTCCAGAAGTCAAGAGTGTGGGGAGCATTTCCTGCTTCTCAAGTATGTAAAGCCGGAAGAGTTCATTAGATTTTATATATGACTTCCAGCATAACAGAGTATTAAGCTTTATCCAGATACTGCTATTTTTAGTCGGAACCTTTGGCTTAGTTGCAGTGCTTTGGTCCCCGTTAGGCCAAGAGGGGTCCGTGGTTGGGGAAGCCCAGGTGCCCTCTGCAGCACCAGCGTTGGTGAGGAGTTGTTCAGGTGTGACCTCCAAGGAGCTCCTCTCTGGAAGCTATGCCAGCTTCTGTCCCTGGAGTGCTGCTTTTTGGCAGGCAAAGTACTTTGCAGAGGTGACGAGCTCTTCGGATACATGTGTCTGAGCTTCTTAATCTTAAGGGATTAGGGCTTGAAAAAAGCTGCTGCAGATAAAGTGTCTGAGATTCATGTTTCCGTATTTCAGTCAAAGCTAAATGGGACTCGGCAAATGGCAGGTGAGATTTAAGTGGCATGTATTTGTAACAAGTGCTTGCAAAACTAAACTTGTCTGCAACTGGCTGACAACAGTTTTGACCTAGAAATTATTTTTTAGAAAGTAATTCTTTCCTAGTGCCCTTTGGCTAGATGTAAAGCTTGACAGATTTGATGATCCTTTTTGGACCTGTATGGCAATTGGTGATAATTCTTCCCGTTTGGAATTATAAGCAGTGATGTGTATTTTGTTTACAAGTGGCTCCCAAAGTTACAGCATGAAGGGATTTGGAGGCAAAAAGGGAGAAAAAGAAATTTGTGCAGTTGCAGACTTAAGTGGAAAGGGGCACGGGTGCTGGGGAAGAGGGGTGCTGAGAGTTTGGAGCAGGAGAAAGGCTAAATCTACACATTTTGAGGGAAAGAAGTAAAAGGTGGAAGAAGAGGAGGAGAGCCGATCCCATGTGTGTGCATGGGATGAGGATCTCCCCTTTGTCCATCTCTGTGTGTCCCCTTGCACATTCAGATTCAGCTGGATGCCCTGGGATCCCTCTCTATTTGGTGCTGAGCGTATGCACCAAACTTACTGTTGGGCTGATTCTAAAGGTGCCTTTCCTTTGGATACCTACAAATATCAAGAACCCTTGCTGGGGTCCCTCATCCAGGTGTTGAGCAGATCTGGTTCTGCCTAGCTTGTTGAAGTGGGCAAGAACTGAATCTGGAGGTGGCCAGATTATTTATACTACTTTAGAAAGGCATTGTCACTTCTCAATTGCCACTTCTAATCGTGTTTGCCGCTGGGAGGTACTTAGTGGCTTTGCAGCAAGTTAAGTTTCCATTTAGTGTCACTTATGAAAGTGTCTCATGGGGCTTGTGTTACTTGAAATAACATTAAATTTCTTTACCCTGCTCTGAGACTATTTTCTTTTTCTGTCCCGCCGTGCAGTTGTGGTGTGTTGTTTGTCTCGGGTGCTCAGAGCTGTAATAATAGCAGTTCTCTGAATGTCCTTCCATTGACTTAAAGCATGGATTTCATTATAATTTTCTGTTCCCCCTTTTCATTTGTTGAACAGAGCAGCACTTCCCTGAGGTGATGCTAGGAGAAGAATTTCTTAGCCTTAGTCTGGACCAGGTTTGCAGTTTAATATCAAGTGACAAGCTCACAGTCTCCTCTGAAGAAAAGGTACAGTAAATTGTATAGCAACAGTGAATGTAAGAATGCTGCAATGTTTCTAGATATTGCATCGGGAACTGTTTTCATGTTATGCTCCTTAGAGGTGATTTTCCAACAGAGATCATGTGGAAAGGAAAATTAAAAATAACGTGAATCCTAAAACCACATAAAAATGACCTTCACTTGGTTGTTCTTTGTAGGAAGTAATGATTCTCAGATCCATATCTCCTCCAAAAGCCCAGGGGCACAGAACCGAATACCTTCCCTCTCTGGAAAACTAGGACCCTCCCATGTGCTGTTGGTGTAAAGCTCATATTACCTGCCATAAAACCTCAAAAAAAGGTGAATTTCATTAGGCAAGTGAGGAGTATGGCTTCTGTTGCACAGAACAAATAAAGGAGGCCCGCAACCAAAAAGAAGGAAGGAAACTTTTTCTAGCATCATCAGTGTTTTTAATGGAAGAGGGGAAAAAAGGCACTGGTTGATGTTGTTTTGTGGTTGAAATGCTCAGCGCATCTTGTGTGGTCTGTTGTCCTGGGAAGGAAGAACTTCTTTCCTGTGAGGGTGGGTGGCAGAGCCCTGGCACAGGCTGCCCAGAGAGGTGGTGAAGTCTCCGTCTCTGGAGACATTCAAACCCCGCCTGGACGCGTTCCTGTGCAGCCTGCTCTGGGTGACCCTGGGCAGGGGGTTGGACTAGATGATCTCCAGAGGTCCCTTCCAACCCCTGCCAGTCTGTGATTCTATGAGGGTGACCGGTGGTTATGGTACTTGGTGAACACCAGGTCCAACCCTGTTCTCTGATGTGGGCTTCTTGCATGACCTGAGGCAGGTTCCTGGGGAGAGGTACATGCCTCAGGTCCTTCAGCTCACCTCCCAGTTGTCGCTGTGGGGAGATGGACGCTTGTGGGAGGCTACGGGAGAGCTTGAGGATTATGTGGCTGGTAAATTCAGGACCTCTGTTGCATCCCTGTTGGTGGGATGAGGCTGGACCTGGGTGTGCTTGGTGCTGCTGATCTGTTCTGAGCTGGCCAAGCTGTGCACCCATCCTGCTTAACCCCTCTGGGCTGCAGACATGGGGCTGCTTGGGCCCATTGGGACTGTAAAGCTTGCCAGAAAACTCGCACTGTGCGAGGCACGAATGCAGCGATGCTTCGTTCAGATCCCCAGCCAGCAAACGCGGAGGCTTTGGGTGTGCGTTTCCACAGGCGTGGGGTCTCGGCGGGCTGCTGGAGGTGCCGCACAGGCAGGGCCAGAAAAGGGGAAAAAACAAATGGCACGAACTCGCAGCAGAATCGTTTTGCGTGAGCCAAGCAGCCTGCGAAGGGAAGTGCAAGTTTAGTAACCAATTTTTCCAGTTCTGTGCAGCATTGTTAAAAAGCTTTTACTGGCCTTGTGCCCAGAGAAATCAAAGTGCTCCCTCCCTCATTTGAGCCTTATACAATCAAAACCAGTATTTCTTTAGCTGATTGTAAAAGTTGAGAGTGCAGGGCAGTGGAAGGAAATGTAAGCATAAGCTGCACGTTCAAAACAGCAGATACGAGTAACAGGGGAGAGGCAGAGCATGGGACTGGAACATAAACATGAAATATGTGCTGGAGTCCAAAGAAGTGCTGAAAATTGAGGACAGGCTCTTAGGCTGCTGCTTTGTATTAGCTTTGTGACAGAGAAGCAGTTTTCCTGACCTTTATTCTTCCTATCCACTAATGTGTGAGAGATGCATACATTTTTTTTTTTTTTGTAGTATACACTCAAAAATCTGAGAGCTGCATTGTCACAGCCAGGTTTCATGGGAGGTTCCTGCTCTTGCCGTGTCTCATACGTGTACCGCAGCCCGTGAGCCAGAGCGTTTCCATCCCGGGGTCGCTGGGAAGTGTTACAGCTGTGTCCTGCCAGGGCCAGGGAGGGAAGCGTTGCCCTTACAATGCTCCAGACCAGGCGTGTGTGCCCAAGAGCTTGTGTGTTCTCCCCTTCCTCTGCCACCCCTCGACTAATACCCATTGGCCTAATAAAATACATTCTTTATCCCCAGCAGTCTTTGACATACTTATATCATTAGGCCGTCAGGACTGCAAAATTCTCTGCTACCATAGAAATCGATTTTAATTGTAAAATGGTGATGTTTCCCCTTTATTCAAAGATTATCCTCCCTTCTCCCTCTCCCCCTTGCTGTTGCCAGTTCCCAGGCCCTTCTGGCCTAGGGCAAAGGTTTATTTTGGTCCCTGCCTGCTCTTTTTGCTGTAGCTGAGTTACCTGACCTAATTGGCTCTTTAATTGTCACAGTGTATGAACGCAAAGAAAAACTATTAAAAAAAATAAAAATAGAATCATGTTTGTTCATATTTACTAATGATGTGTGAAATGGAAGGGCTTCCAGCCCTTGAGAAATGACTCCTCCCAGCTCAGAACGGTGACAAAACAAACGTGTAAGAGCATTGGGATTTTTTGGATTGGGGATTTTAAAAAGAGCCCAGTAATCGATTCGTCGTTTCATGCCGCTATCATGCAGTAGAAGCTGATGGACAGTTTGGTCCCTCACTGCTGGGAGTATCCAACAACTGGAGTTTTGGCTGAAGAGACTGGGAAAACATCTGGGTTGCTCTTGGCTTAGGTGGTGTGCAGAAAGGGGATATTCCAGGCTTTCACCCTTCTATTCCATAGAGTGGGAAACCTGCTTCTCCCAAGCTGGGAACTGCTCCTACAGCCAGGCAGGTGCCAGCCGCTAATTGAGGCTGTGCCTCTGTGCTGAATTAAGCTGTGTGGGTAGTTGCTTCGTTTCATCCTGCCCTGGCAGTGGGTCTGGCATGGCTGGAAAAACCCGGCAGCTGCTGGGGGTCTGCAGCGGGCACAGCGTGCGGAGGGAGGGCACGGCAGTCATGGAAACAGATGTGGCCTCTAAATAGAGATATTGCTGTCTTGGATCAAGATTTCCGCCCCCCCGCCTCATAAAATTACACATCAGAGCCAATGGAAGGTGCCAGAATCTGAATTTTTAAAAAATTTCTGTTATTTTTAGAGTAGGCACAGCAGGGTAGCACCAGTGTATGCTTAACTCAGGAGTGGTCTCCAGCACCGAGGAAGCAGTTTATTCCTTGTGCACATTTGCTTTACGTTGCTTTAAAGGCTCGTTCACTATCATCTTGGTCTGTAGCTGGGTACGTCCCAGTCCTGTGACCTGTTCTGTAGCTCAGCGTTTGTGCAGAAGAGGTTAATGAAAAGCATGTTTGTTGGCTAAACATTTGCTTTATGCACCTTCCACACTCATTTGCAATTAAAAATTTCACAACAGCCTCATTTCTACTTTCAAGGCCTTGTAGCCAAGGTGAAATTGTTTGTTTGTTTATTTATTTTCACTTTAAAATACTTAAAGGCTCTGCAGTAGTTATTTTTCCTCTGCATTTGCTGGGGTTTGATTACAGGGCTCCCTGTTGCGTTGCTTAAGTCCTCATCGCAGTGTCCTGAATTCCAAACAGTTCAGCAGGAGCATTTGTTGGCATAGGAAATGAGGCTGGCGCTTTACTGCTTTTAAACAGTATATAGTTCAGCCTGAGAGGTAGAAACCCCTTTCCGTTCTGCCTCTCCTTTGTGGGAGGATGCGTCTGCAGGTGCCTCCTGCAGATACATTTGCCAGCAACAATTGGGGACCGAGAGATGGTGCCCTCAGTTCTGGTTGATTTTGTCCAATTAGTGACCTTGGACCGAACGAAAGGGTTTCTTGGGGAGTCATGGGAGGGGTGGAAAGAAGGAAAAAATATCTCTGCAAATTGGCCTGACCACTCCGTGACCCCGGGGGGAAGCTGAAACCACGGGCACGTGCCGAGGGTGCCGGGGCGCAGGGCCAGCGATGCTTTTCGGGGGGAAGCGTGGGACAGCCAGGGTCCGCGGGAGAGGGCTGTGCTCAGCATCCCCCAGTAACAGGGCAGCCAGGGCACTTGGGGAATTTCACCTGTAGATGTGAGTTAAGGGTCAGGATTTAATTCTGACTGTGTGGGGAAACTCCACTGCAAGGATGCAGAGCCTGCTGTGCAGCGTCTGGGACTGCACCAGCCCCTCTCCTTGCCCTGCTGGGTGTTTCAGGAAACCTTTCCCGCTCCCGGTGACATTTTTAGGCCTTTCTCCTGGGAGCAGTGAGGCTCACGGCTACAGAAGCACATGTATGTTCATGCAGGAGCCCACGAAGGACACTTCTGCCTACGTCTGCTCATCGTGCGGGGCTCTGCGGGGCTCCTGCTGCATGGGGTTGTTTGCGAGCCGTTCGTCACGGAGTCAAAGTTTGGATGCTTATCTGAACCGGCTGGATCTGGGAGTAAAACTAGGTTTTGGTTCAGACCAGAAGTCCAGCGTACCCTTGCTTCCCTGCAGAAGTATCCGGCTATTTTTAGTGGTGAAACGCCTGCGTGGTGGCAGACAGGGGTTTGCCTGTGCCTGGGGTGACTTGTCCTGCTTGTTTTTTGGAGGTAGGGGAAACTGGTGCAGTGACTAAATATGATGGTGAGCATGGTGACTTACGGTGTGGCCGGACTCCTTCGGGAGGGGAGGTCTCTGTTATCAGGAGTCATCGTTGTGGCGGATTCCATGAATAATGCCCAGTGCAAATGTCAGCAGGCTAATTAAGTTTCCTGGCTGCCTTCCAGTATTAATGTTCGAGAGGTGTATGATCGTCCTGGACACACGCTGAGCTTTGAGGGTGATACAGCACATCTAGATGTGAATTTGCTTAATAACATGCACGGTCAGCTCAGCTCTGCCACCGTGGTGCTTAGTCTGGGCATAGTCATGACTTTTTCATCGGTTCGATAGAGATCTCGCACCTCTTTCCTTCGATAGCGTAAAATCACAATGCTTCTGCCTTTGGGTAGGTGACTCTGCAAGCCGGTTCTCTCTTCTCCCTTTAATTGTACTTTTATCTGCGTAGGTTTTTGAAGCGGTTATTTCTTGGATAAATTATGAAAAGGAATCTCGCCTAGAGCACATGGCTAAACTGATGGAGCACGTTCGCCTACCCCTTTTGCCCAGAGATTATCTTGTACAGGTTAGTCCACAAATAAGTAATTAATACTTGCACTTAAGCTGCTGGTAGCTCCTTAATCAATGGCTGGGCTGTTTGTGCCCGAGATGGGTAATTTAGTGTGTCGCTAAGTTTGTAAACGGAGGAATAAAAGGAAAAAGCGGGCAGACTCTGAAATGAATGTGTGCGCCCAGAAACCTTCTTGTGAATGTGACCTGTGCTCTGCCAGGCAGTGCCGAGAGCGGAGCTCCTGCCTCTCTTGGTGGAAGTGTTTAGAAGCTAATATCTTGGGATTTTTCACCCTGAAAATACCCAGGTGGTGGTGTTACAAGCTTGTGCAGTTTTTTTTCCCCCTAATGCACAGGTAAATTTTGCTTGGTGAAAACACGTCATGTGTGATAACTTTGGCTTAAGATGTGTTCTGTGTGTAGAGATGGGTCTGTGTGACTGGCAGGTGAGATGCTCTCTTAGAGATCGTTCTTGATGAATTAATTCCTGGATCTGGGCCTTTATAATGAGCTGAGAATCCCCAAAGAAGGGGTTGGCACATGGGCTCTTTAACTACTATGCCTTTATCACGTGTCTAAAAAAAAAAAAAAAATCAATACAATTGAAATAAAATTGGTATTCACAAGATGAACTCATCATGCCTTTTTTTTTTTCCTCTCAACTATATCTTCTGATTGAGTAAAAGGTATTGCCTCTCCTAAAAAATTCTGAGTCAAGTAACAGAAGTTACTGATTTTGTACCCAGACTCCTGGTGAATTCTTCTCTGCTGAGTCAAGTCTGTGGCAGAGGGTGGTAAAATAGCAGGAGCACTGCTACCCGTGAGTGATACCGGGGAAAAAAGTGAGAAGCTTGGATGTTGTTGCATGTGTTTCTGTGGGAAGAGCTGGAAGTCTGTGTTTGTCTTCTGCATTTTTTTTTTTAAATGTTGTTACTTTGGAAGAGAAATTGCAGGTTCCACGTTCTTTCTACAAAGCTCCTTGTGACCTGTGCCACCAAGTACTTCAGTTTAAATGATCCTTCATGTGTGTGCGTGTTCTCAGACAGTTGAAGAAGAAGCTTTAATCAAGAATAACAACACCTGTAAAGACTTCCTTATCGAGGCCATGAAATATCATTTGCTTCCTCTGGATCAAAGGCAACTGATAAAGAATCCCAGAACAAAGCCGAGGACTCCCGTTAGCCTGCCAAAGGTAAGCCGAATTTGTCACTTCGTGTCACCTCACACCCTATTACGGGTGGCATTTTCTGTCTTTGAAAGGAGCTTGTGTGCTCGCCGCGTTTTCTCATTAACTCCATGATTGTTCTTCGAAGTGTTTTACTCCCTCTCCTGGTATTGCCTGTGCCCACCGAGGGTACATAATTAAGTTGGATAAACTTAGATAAACCCTTAGGAGAAATAATATCTCTGCTCCCAGGGGCAAGGGTCTGCTCTTGAAGCATTTTG
This sequence comes from Dromas ardeola, assembly GCA_013398915.1. Lineage (NCBI taxonomy): Eukaryota > Metazoa > Chordata > Aves > Charadriiformes > Dromadidae > Dromas > Dromas ardeola. The sequence goes on along the minus strand of VYZM01016675.1, from coordinate 933,884 downwards.
TCAACCACAAGTGGTTTTTGTGAAGGGCTGTTGCTCCTGGAGCTGTGGCTTGAGAATGGCTGACCCGTGGGGCGGCAGCGGCTGCGGGCAGCTGCCTGCAGTGCTCGGAGGGTTTCTGCTGCCTTTGTAGCTCTGCCCTGGAGCCCCGCTGAGGAGGTTCGTGGTAGGTGTCTTTCCTTTTCCTGTATCCATCATCGGAAGCCAGGAAAGCAGGAAACAATGGCACCCAGACCCGTGGGCAGGAAGTCTGAAGCAATTTTCAATAGACTCAAAGCAGCTGCTGTATAAATAGCCCTTGTTACTCCCCACAATTATCCCGCAGGCGTGTGATGCTCTGGCCACCACTTTATTAGTGAAGGAAAAAAATGACAACAGAAACTGTCTTCCCCATGCCCCAGAGTTAAACGCTGCTTGGCACGATGTCTCTCAACAGCCTGTCGCTGAAGTTATTAATAAGCATTTCAGAGATTTTAAGACATCAAAATCACAGTGTATGCAGAAGCGTTATTTTTCGAAGCACAAGTCATAGGGAGCTTGGTTTGTGGGATGGTGTATGAGATCTGTGCTATGAGGGACTATTCAGATGTTTAGATATTGAACTGTCCTTTGAGAAATTGTGGTTCTGCAGAGTGTGTCGGTGCATTGCGTCCTTTCTGCCTGCTGGCACTGAGATGAAGTTGGTAGAACACAGGTTTGGGGGTATCATGAAGAGCTGATGTGGCCCTTGTTCAAGGACTAAAGTAGTTAATGATGAAAATGAATAGTGAATCAGTGAGTTTGGAAATTCTACCTGAAGTAGAAGTTCTCAACAACCGATACAGAAGTTCTCAACATCTTCTATAGCATGACCTGTGATCACAAACCCAAATCTTCTCCAGGCCTTTCCCTCACTTCTTTTTAACTGTAAAGAAAGGGGAGAAGGTGATGATCTTCCAGCTATCCTGTTACTGAGAAACTTTCACCTGGTCTGTTGGTCCCGCTGATGAGGGATTACTGTCTGCTGCGAAATCTCTTAATTCTGTAATCGTGTGAAGCTCTGCAGCTTTCCACGGAAGACTGTTACACAACTAGTAGTCAGGCTGCTAATTAAGACTCAGTTTGCTTTCTAATGTCACATTCTCATCTTTGTAGATCGAACAGTCTACTATTTTCATACTCTTCAAATTTTTTAAATTGCTGCCTAGCTCTGTACTTTTAAAGCAACTGTGGCTGGAGTTGAGCTTATTACTCGAGTGACCTCGAGTGACAATCTTAGCCCCTCAGCTACTCACAGCCGACTTGCAGAGGCTAAAGCCATTTCCCATTGACTCTCTGACTATATTGAAGCCCTGTTATCTTGCATCTAGCTCCTTGGCCTTGCAAAAATCAGATTGTCCTGGGCAGTGTTTGCTCCTGCCGATTTGCTGTGCTAAGGGAAGCAAATCCTCCCTCTTGATAGCCATGGAGGGTAGAAACGTGTTCAGGACAAAGTGCAGGTCGACTTGTTTGTAGGTGCAGGTGGTCCGCAGCACCCAGGAGGGGGACTCAGGAGCGATGGGCAGCCCTCGAGTGCTGAGTTGTTGGCTCCTGGGACCACCGCCCCGGACAAGTCAATGAGTCCATGGGGAGTTTCTCTTCTGGTGGCAGAAGGCAGATTTGGGAAGGACCACACTGCATGCCGTCCAGGTCTTCTCTCTTTTCCACCAGCATCCTCCACTTGCCGTTGCTGGGAACAGTGTCTGGGGCTGGACGGACCGTTAGCCTCATCTAGCAGAGCAGTTCTTGCACTCCTGAGATTGCCCTTGATCACCTTCACATCGATCTTCCCTATCTGTAAGGAATTTAGGGTTTAATTACTGGATTTGCAGCAATACATGTCGCAGCCAAAAGCCTTAATGAAGCTGACAAATCACTTCCTTCGCCAGCCCAGCACCCTGGGTCTTAATAGTCCTGGTGATTTCCCTGAGTGTCGTCTTCCCTGCAGGTGGCAATCCAGCTGTCACATTTTATTTGCTAAGTGGCATCGATTATTTTTAGCACCACCACGGAGATAATGACTAAACAGTGGGCTGGCTCTGGAAATTACGCTGGGATCTTCTTCACTTCAAAATACTTCTGCAGCGAGTTGTGCATGTGCCGTGGTGCAAAGCGGTTTTGTGTTTCAAGAGGAAATAGGGCAGGTTGCCCACCTTGGAAATGGTGAGGAAGAGCTAATGGAGGCTGAAATATTTAGCATGCATTAAATTGGAGATAACTTTTTCCTCCGCTGTAGAGGCTTTTAGTAGGCCTGCAGAATGTTTTTGGCAGCTGCTCTTGACCAGGTTGTGGTGACGGTCTCTCTGCAGAGAGCAGCTGCCTGAGCTGGTGTCTGAGGTTTTCTAGCTCTCGTCTTCCCTCTCCAGGTGATGATCGTGGTGGGTGGGCAAGCGCCCAAGGCCATTCGCAGTGTGGAGTGCTATGATTTTGAGGAGGAGCGGTGGGATCAGGTTGCTGAGCTTCCCTCCCGGAGATGCAGAGCAGGTAACAGGAACACTTGCTGTAACCCTTTTTGTTTTCCCAGTGCAGCTTTACAGAGCTGGATGGATGTCCTCAGTTGTCCCATCAGCCTTCCTCTGTGCCCCAGCCCTCAAGCAGCTCTTTCTTTTTGCCATTTTTTCCTCCTCTTTCCCTACACACATATATCATTCTTCTTCAGGTGGTTGCCCTGCTCTCCAGAGGGGTTGCTCCTACCTATGTGCCCTCCATAGCTACTGTCTCCCCTTCATCACCTCTCTCTCCTGGCTGCTACTCCATCAATATTTCCCGTCCTCCTCCCATCCTGCTCGCCTGGCAGCCCACAGGGATCCAGTTTTCCGTGCTGGTTTCCTAGTGAAAATCAAAGAAGCTGAGTCAGGCCCTCTCAGTGCTGAGGAAGTGGGTGATGGAGAACAGATCTGTAAGTTGGGAGCGTTCCTCTGAAGACATCTGAGAGGGCTGTGAATGTGGATCACCATTTGGTGTCCTCTCTGGCTCAGAAAATTACTCATTCAGGTGTGAAATCCATCTGTGCCTTATGTTGCTGTGTATTTATGTGCATGTCACCTTCCATACGACACGTGTGTTTTACCATACTTGGCTCCCATGCTCTTAGCCTGCAGAAAATGCCAAAGACTTGCCCACATTCTGCTCTTCCCTGCTGTCTTACACACCCCGACAGACGTCTGATGATGCTCGCTTCCCAAACTATTTGTAAAACCTCCGTAAAAGGTCTTTCTCTTCTTTTACCAGGTGTGGTATTTATGGCTGGCAATGTTTATGCTGTCGGGGGCTTTAACGGATCTTTAAGGGTACGGACGGTTGATGTGTACGATGGCGTGAAGGACCAGTGGACATCCATAGCCAGCATGCAAGAAAGACGAAGCACTTTAGGCGCCGCTGTGCTCAATGATCTCCTGTATGCAGTGGGCGGCTTTGATGGCAGCACCGGTAGGTGGCTGAGCAAAAACCAGGCAGTGCCTGACCCCAAAAAATGTTTTCAGAGACCCCTGCAAAGACTGCAGAGCTTCAGTTGAGGTTCCTGCACCCTTCCTCTATGATTTTGTAGAGAAAGAGCCAGAGATTGGGTTTGCTGTGTGTTGTGACTAACCACATGCACGTTCTGACCCATCAGTAATTGCAGAGTATCTCATCCTAGTTTTTTTTTTTTTTTTCTTTAGTGATACAGGTCCTTCAGTCTTGTTCTCTGTATGACTATGTTTATTCTGGACTGAAATTTTTTTTTTCCTGGTTTTAGTTAAATTTTGCATAGTAACATGAATAAAATGCCAGCAAGGCATCTTATGGGGTACATGTGTCTGGGATTTATCTTGGCATAACTGTATGTTTAAATTCACACCTCTGTCTCTGCTGTAGAGCTTTGCCACTTGGTTAAGCCCTAAACGCAGTATTTCAGCTAGTGATGAGCACAATGCAGCGGGGTCTGGGGGAATTTTTAAACCTTTGCATGGATGTTTTGTCATGCTTGGAAGGATGTGGGACTTCTGGGCTTGGAATTTGGACTCTGCTCCTCCTTGGTGTCCCCAGCACATCGGAGGGGCAGCAGTCCCAGGGCAGAGGCCATGGGGTCACAATTTTTCCAGCTGCTGGTGAAGTGGCATTGAGATGCTGGCCCCAGGCTGAAAGGCAAGGGACTAGAAAATGGGGTTGCAGGAGTGTGGGGGGAATTACGGGCTTGAGAGGAGGTGGAAGGCAGATGGAAGTGCAACACCAATCTTTTTTTCTTCTCTTTTTTTTTAATTAGAAAACCTGTGTATCCCCTTTTTAACTAGGTCTGGCGTCAGTTGAGGCCTATAGCTATAAAACCAATGAGTGGTTTTTTGTGGCTCCCATGAACACAAGAAGAAGCAGTGTTGGAGTTGGAGTTGTGGAGGGTAAGAAAATCAGCAGCCATTTCCATCCAGCAAATATTACTGTGTCAAACAGAAGCCTGAATGGTCAAGTGCAATAGGAGGGAACTGCAGGAACTGTTCTCTAGACTATCTTCAGTTGGTAAAGATTTATTTGTATTTGATGTAATTGCTGCAGCTTTTCCCATTCTCCTCTTTATCTTAGTGAAAAATCATGTGTAGCTTTCCAAGAGCCTCTGACCCATATCAGACCACCCTGTGCCTCCTGTGAATGCCATGAGGTGTGTGCAGGTTTCTTTGAATCCTTATTCTTCCTGGGCTGCTTCTGGCTGGTGAAAGCAAATGGTGTCGTGCAGTGTATGCTGGTGCTATCAGCAGATGCTGCGTGGATGGAGTACCCATCACAGAAAATCTGCTCAGCGAGAGAAACAGGAGCATAGTTCGTCCCACAGCCCCAAGCTGGCGGTTTGGCAGGAATACGAAAACCTGTGTTTATTGACATCAGGCTTGCCGGCACGCACGGCACGATTTGCTCTGGTTCGTAAATGAGCAGGGACTGATGACAGCAAACGCTGGTGCTGCGGCAGCTCGGGAGCGAGGTGGGTGGAGAGGATGCTTGGAGGGATGGCGGCGGCTGTTGGCACCTATGTGTCAGCGCCAAACTCGAGTGAGCTGGAACTGAGCAGCTTGGTTTGGGTCCAGGAGAAAGAACAGTTTAACTAGGAACCTTTTCTTCCTTTAGCAAAATCAATTCTGAAGCAAGTGAAAGGTTTTATTTGACCTCGTCTTTAGCGTGGCGTAGCAGTTTCCAATTAGTACAGTGCGGAGCAGCCGCTGGCACGAGCCTTGTTAGGTACTGCGCTTTGAAGCGGTTCAGTTCGACCTGTGTGAATAGGAAATATGTGAAATGTGTTTATGTACGTGAAATGTGTTTAGGTGGGAAGAGGGAGGGAGATAAAGTCAGAAGAAATAGCGGTCATTGTGCTACATTTGCATGTTTTAGAAGCATCTCCTTCAAAACTGGCCCATGCTTGTGAAGTGCTGGGCTGCTGGTAGTCAGTGGGATTTGCTAAAGTGAGTCAGTCATTTGAATATGAGACGAATATGAAGTACATCCCTGAGAGATGCATTTCTATGGACAGATTTTCTACTGGAGACATATGAAATCCTTTTCCTTTGCTTTATTTGAAAGCGCAAATAAGTGTTGCACATGGAGTCCATGATAAAAAAAAAAAAAAAAAAGGAGGGCATGTGGTGGGGAAGAAGAGCAGATCATATTGGTGTAGGGAACAAGCTGCAGCCTGTAGTTATTCCGCAGTGCTCATCTGAATGTGATGAAGATTGATCTGATGTCTGTGGGTACTGAAAATGTCTAATAATTGATGCCAGCACGGGAACTTTATCTTGTCTTGCTTGGTCTGGCACTCCTGCCTTGATTCATTGACTAACACTGGGCATGTTGAAGCAACAGCACAAACAAAAGTTTGAAATGTTTATAGAGACAGGAAGATGCAGAAGGAGCACAGTTGTAAACCTGATCCTTGCAGACCTCTCCTAATGATCACAGCCTGAGGCGGCCATGAGTGGAGCTGAGGGAGAAAGAAAAGAGCTGGCCTGTTCTTGGAGCTTTGCAAGCATCAAGGAAATGGGAGGATGCAAAAGCGTAAGACTGTAGACGATAACTGCTGGTGGGAGTCCAGTTCCTGCCTGACTCACCTGATCAGATCTCCTTCTATGACAAGGTGACCTGCTTAGTCGATGAGGGAAAGGCTGTGGATATTGTCTACCTAGACTTTAGTAAAGCTTTTGACACCATTTCCCACAGCATTCTTCTGAAGAAACTGGCTGCTCAGGGCTTGGACAGGCGTACGCTTCCATGGGTAAAAAACTGTCTGGAAGGCCAGGCCCAAAGAGTTGTGGTGAATAGAGTTAAATCCAGTTGGTGGCTGGTCACAAGTGGTGTTCCCCAAGGTTCAGTACTGGGGCCTGTTCTATTTAATATCTTTATCAATGATCTGGACGAGGGGATCGAGTGCACCCTCAGTAAGTTTGCAGATGACACCAAGTTGGGCTGGAGTGTTGGTCTGCGTGAGGGTAGAAAGGCTCTACAGAAGGATGTGGACAGGCTGGATTGGTGGGCTGAGACCAACGGTATGAGATTCAACAAGGCCAAGTGCCGGGTCCTGCAGTTGGGTCACAACAACCACATGCACTACAGGCTTGGGGCAGAGTGGCTGGAGAGCTGCCTGGCAGAAAAGGACCTGGGGGTGTTGATCAACTGCTGTCAGAGTATGAGCCAGCAGTGTGCCCTGGTGGCCAGGAAGGCCATCAGCATCCTGGCTTGTATCAGAGATAGTGTGGCCAGCAGGACTAGGGGAGGGATTGTACCTCTGTACTCAGCACTGGTGAGGCTGTACCTCAAGTACTGTGTTCAGTTTTGGGCCCCTCACTGCAAAAGGTGCTGGAACGTGTCCAGGGAAGGGCAACGAAGCTGCTGAAGGGTCTAGAGCACATCTTACGAGGAGCCGCTGAGGGAACTGGGATTGTTTAGTGTGGAGAAAAGGAGGCTGAGGGGAGACCTTATCATTCTTTACAACTACCTGAAAGGAGGTTGTAGCCAGGTGGGGCTTGGTCTCTTCTCCCAAGTAACAAGTGATAAGACAAGAGGAAATGGCGTAAAGTTTCACCAGAGGAGGTTTAGATTGGCTATTAAGAAAAATTTCTTCACTGAAAGGGTTGCCAAGCATTGGAATAGGCTGCCTAGGGAAATGGTTGAGCCTCCATCCCTGGAGGTATTTAAAAGATGGGTAGACGTGGTGCTGAGGGATGTGGTTTAGTGGTGGACTTAGCAGTGCAGTGTTAATGGTTGGACTTGATATTAAAGGTCTTTCCCAACCTAAGTGATTCGATGATTCTCATGTGCATACCAAGAGTTGCATATCTCATTTGTGGCCAGGCTCTGCTGTTATGGATTAAAGATTGGTCTTATTCATGGGTTTTGTACAAAAATTTGAGTTAGAATTTTCCTACATATTTGTTGAACTTTATTAACGGTTGTTTGTTGTAGTGTCTAGGAGGCCTGATCTTGAACCTTAATGCCTTTGTGCTAGGTGCTTCTAATGAAGTGCAAAGACACCCTCTCTGCCCAGAGAGTTTACTGCCTAAATGCAAAACAAGCTGATAGACGATACAGGAGAAAAGGAGAGAGTATCAGTCAGGCCTGTGAACATGGTGGAACATCAGCCTTGTTTCATATATGGTGTAGTCCGGTGGCATCTGCTCATGTTTCTCTGGTCTCACTGGGTGTATGTTATTCAGCTTTCAATGAGTTGAGGTAGGGAGGGACAGGTATTCCATGCTGTGAGGGTCTCCCGTGGTGGTTCTCTCTCTCTCTGTGAACACGTCTCTCTTCTGTGTTGTGGTCACTTGGCACAAGTGAGCAGGCTGGCCTTAGCTGTGCTAGCAGCATTGGTTGGTTTTGATTTGGCCCAGGTTCTTCAGAATCAAGTCTAGGTTTCCATGCAGGTATTATATTAACGTAAGAGGCTATTGCGTACTTATTGCTCATGTGATATTGTAATTAATGTACAGTATCGACCTTTGACAGCACACCTTGCCGTGTGGCACCTGAACAGGAGGAAACGCTCCATCAGCAGAACATGCTTTCATGTTACTTCTCCTGGGTCAACAAGTCATTTGGAAAACCCTCTGGGCTTTTGGCTTCTAATTAAGCCATTGTGTCGTGGTGTTTCCTTGTCTTAGTTGACAGCTTTAAGAGCTTTAAAAACAGTCCCGCCTGTCTGCGAGTATGCCTCAGATCCTTTCGCTAGGATTTTCCCCAGGCATCCCAGCAGGTTTAGGCACGTCTCCCAGGGCCTCCCTCAGCCAGGATCTCTCCGCACCTGGGGCTGTCAGGCATGACGGTAGTGTCAGCCGGTCCCAGCTGTAACGCTGATGCTGACATGTCTCTCTTACAGGTAAGCTCTATGCCGTGGGGGGTTACGATGGAGCGTCCCGTCAGTGCCTTAGTACCGTCGAGCAGTATAACCCAGCCACGAATGAATGGACCTACGTAGCTGACATGAGCACCCGACGCAGCGGTGCAGGTACTGGCTCGGAGACGTGTTCTCAGGAGTGGGTGATCGCTGGGTTCTCTGCTCACGGAAAGGAAGGAGAAGTGTGTTTTGGCATTGCTGGGCTGGCAAGTGCAACCTGTTATTTCCCCCTCCTTCCCATGAGGGGAAAATCCATAATTGCTTGGAAGCTCTCAGCAGCTCTCCTGACTTCGTTAAAATCTGCCAAATTGAAATTAATTTCTGGATTAATGAAACGATGTTCAGTGTTTCTAAGTTGCCTCGCTAACAGGTGCATCTCACTTTTAAGCAAAGAGTTATCTTTCCAAATCGCCAGCTGCAGGCTCAGCCGGGGACTGGAAAGCCAAGCCACACCGCCTCCTCTCCTTTCCTTTGGGGGTTGTCAGATGGATTTTCCTTGTGGATCTTCTCTGCAAGCATCCAGTGGGTGCTTTGCAGCACAAAGCACATCTGCACTGGGTGATGTGCAGACCAAGTCAAGGTAACAAAATTCATCTTGGATTGCCCCTGCTAAGCCGGTTTTTAGCGTACCTTTTGCTGGCAAGAATTGGTGATACGGAGAATTAGAGGAATGGACATGTTAAAAAAGGATTATATTCTAGTCTTGATGGTTTCTGACTTACTACGTGATGTTATGCCAGGTAGGCGCTTGGCCTTTCTGTGGCTGTTGCTCTCTGAAAGGGATAAAAGTTCTTATCCATTGCACTTAAAATCATCTTCAGATGAAAGGGAGTGTGCGAGTGTTGGTCCTGTTGCTCAGGGTGTGCACTGGGTCCTCCCTGATGTCAGATTGTGCAGTTCTTGTTGTACAACAGCCAAAGTGGCAGTTGCCCAGAGGTAGCCAAGCCCGGAGGCTGCCCTTTGCACGGGGCTGAGATAACCCTGCAGGGTAAGCTGTGGTGGGAATTTCCTTCTGAGCTGGGCAGCTGAGAGGCTGCTCTCCACACACTGTCATTCTTTCCTCGCTGTAATACCTTTTCCATAACTCCAGGTGAGGCAAGTACGGTCACACGCTGTTGGTTTGAATTCAGTTGAAGAGGTTTTTAGTATCTGCTTGGTGCTTAAACCTAGCCCAGTGCAACCTTGTAGGAGAAGAGAATGAGCATCTCATGTTGTTGACAGCATGTTGAAACACAACAAACAGAGATGGATTTTAGTGAATTTTCTTTGAAACGCTCTGTTGTGGGCACTGCTTTGCAAGTACATCTCTACACGGCAAGTCCGGTATTAGGGATGCTCTTACTTGCCTGCCAAATAGCTTTGCAATTTTCTGTTCCCAAGCCGAAAGCTGAGCTCCTCAAGTTCTGGTTGTCACCCAGATGCCCCTCCAACAGGCACCGGGGAGGGGACTGCCCGGTGCCACTCATGGTGCTGCAGCACAATCTATCGTACAGCTCCATAAATGAAACCGTGCTCCGAGCTGCTGGCATCGCTGTTGCGATGCTGACATCTAGCGGAGGTGAGGGTGGGTGTCCCCAAGTCCCCAGGGTGACCCCAGTCCAGGCACTGGGGCTGTGTGGATGTGCGGGTGCTGGGTTTGCTGGGCTTTCCCCTCCTGGCAGGGATGTCCCATCCGTATGTGCCCCGTCTCGCTGCACAGGGAGGCAGTTTTAGGTGGAAAAACCTTAGAGTGTTTCCAACTCTTTTACTCTCCTACTTGCTTAAATTAGTTTACTAATTACATTATGTCTTAAAAGTATAACATTTTTGCTAACAGCTAAATATAGTCAAATGCTAAGGTGCTGCAACCCCAGGCTGCTGGGCTCAGATGCAGTTGGCTTTCCTCACCAGTTAAATGAATTCCCATTCCCCAGTCAACTGTGAGGCACCAGCTCTGGGGACAGGACTTGTTCTGCTCTTCTTAGATAGTGCACATGGGAATACCTCACCCAGATTGAGAATTTCACCCACTAAGGTGGATATTTATGGCAGAGAGTAATTACCAGTGTTTTCCAGAGATGAACCATGAGTCCCAATGTCATGTTGGGACTTTAACACCTGGTCAAAGCCAAACCCAGCAGTAGCAAGTTAAGAAAATCTGGAGAAGAGAAAGGTGATGGTGGTAGCCCTGCGGCAGCTTTCCTGTCCCCAAATGATGGTGTGCCTGCTGGAGTTTTAATTCATTAGTTGGTCTTGGTTAGGTGTTGGTCTGTTTTTGGGTGATGGAGGAGCAATAATGCTCAGACGGTTTCTCCTCCACCTTGTGTTGCCATCCTGCAGGTGGAGCACGGTGGCTGCTGTGGCCCGTGCTCCTGCTGACCGTGGCAAGACTCGGAGCAATGTGACACATCGTATTTTTGGGATGTGACATACCACTAGGAGATGTTCCTGTGGCGCAGGAGCTCCCAAGCCTGCTCTCTCTGGCTCACCATCGCAGCGCTGCTTCTGTAGTCACTTTTCCCTGTGCTGCACGTGGCAAAGAGGAAAGACATTTGCACGGGGCCCAACTTGAAAACCCATCAGTTTTACGCTGGCACGGCCCCTCTCTGCCCTGCTCACGCCTTTCCGTCTCTGTGCCCTTCCCTCAGTCGTCAGCACGAGTCCATCTTCATGGCACAGGGGCCGTCCTGCTGGTTAATGCCTGTGGGGTTGAAATGATGTGATTCAGTTCTATGTTTCTGTTTTACTAAAGTCCCACCTTGTTAATTTTAATAGAGGCCTTTGAACCTATTAACGAAGAAATGTTGCTGGAAGTTTTAACTCTCACGGATTGGTGAACATTTTAATTAATTAATTTACTTAATATTAGGCAGAAGCACCCTTCAGATCCCTGTCATTCCCAGAGTTTGAGTCAGAGGCCTCCGAAAGTGGCTGGGAAGGTGGCCTTGGGGACGCTTTGTCTGTGCCAAGTGCTGCTGCCATGTTTGGGGGCATGAGTTGGGGAGTAGGGGGAGAGGAACCGCGCAGCAGCCTCAAGAACTGGAATCCGTAAGTTGTTGAGAAGAGGAAGAGTGTCCAAGGGATGAAGCCATATGGCACAAAGGCAGCAGGAAAAGCAAAACCAAAGCTGCTGGAATTGGGAATCAGGCTAAAAGCAAAGGGCCCCGTGGCAGAAAAGATTGGGCAGATAGGGACGAGGTGGGGTGGGATGCAGCGGTCAGGGAGGTAAAGGGAAGAGAGAACAATTCAGTCCAAAGAGACTGAATAAAGGCAGATGAATGTTGTGGGACTAGACTGTTGATCTACCTGACTTGACTAAGATCTACCTGAGGAGGGGCACAGCCCTGAGAGACAGGACATCTGCCAGGCGTTACTGCGCAGGCCTGCTGTAGTGCCACGTGGTGGCTGGGTGGAGAGTTGACCCAGGTGATCCTGAGGCACGTGTGGCCCATGTTTTGGTAATGCCTTGGAGAGGCCAAGTAGAAGATCCAGGGACATGCAGCCCTTTCCCCCTGTATGTCTGACTAACGCTGGGCTCTGTTTGGCTCTGTTTGGCAGGTGTTGGTGTTCTCAGCGGGCTGCTGTACGCTACCGGGGGGCACGACGGTCCCCTAGTAAGGAAGAGTGTGGAAGTCTACGATCCAGGAACAAACACCTGGAAACAAGTAGCAGACATGAATATGTGTAGAAGAAATGCAGGTAACCACGATAAGCCTTTCTGTGGTGTTTGTTTGCAGTTGTCCGTGTGGTTTTCAATGCGACTAACGTGCTAGTGATGTACATGATGAGTATTGGAAGAAAGGGATAAAAATGGAAGATGAGGTGTCTGCTTGGGAGTGAATCAGAACGTGGCAGGCGACATGTCATGGGGGATGAGTTAGCCCGTGTCTAACCATCTGCACTCTGCTTTGAGGTGTGTGTGCGGTGAATGGTCTCCTCTACGTGGTGGGAGGAGATGATGGTTCCTGCAATTTGGCCTCGGTGGAATACTACAACCCCATCACAGACAAGTGGACGTTATTACCAACCAGCATGAGCACGGGGAGAAGTTATGCAGGTAAATAGTCAGTGGGAGAGCTGGCAACAGCTGGGGTCATTCATGAACTTGAGGGCTATGCCTTCCGAAGCTTTAATCTTATGTTTTTGTATGATTTATATTTGCTTTCAGTAGAGGAAACTTTTGTAGAAATAGTAGACACCTCTCCCTCTGCCTGCCTGTTTCTGGTTTTTGCCTTTGCAGGTTGACCTTAGCCACATCGCAGCCCAGGAGCTGCTCCTACGATAATTGTGTCTGTCCATTCTTATAACAGGTGTGGCTGTGATTCACAAACCGTTGTGACACACGATCAAGCCAACGTGAGGAGCAGAAGTGAAGTGGATCCGGCTAGGTGGTGTTGGGAAGACAACTGACTTCTGACTTGACCCATCTCATTGCTGTTAACGTCTTAGCATGACAAGTGATACGTTACAAACATCATCTGCTCTGTGGCGGATTGCCTAGCAAAGTGAAAATCCCTCTGGGGACGTGTTCCATGCTAGACAACGAGGTGTTGCTTGTTATTTGTGGTGCAATTAACTGTTCTTCTCAATGGCTAGTGTCCTGAGATAAAACACTGTGCTTGAACTGCAGGCACCGAATTTCTTGTGTGAAACAAAACTGCTACGTTTGGGCACGTGAGTAAAAATGAACACTTCTGGATTTCTTCACTACTGACGCTCCGTGCACATTATCAGTTGAACTACTTACTCACTGTGCCTGGAGGGTGGACTTTACTTCTGGCAGTGGAAATTTCTGAGTACCAACGGAGAAAAGCAGTCAGCAGAAATGGACTGGAACAAGGTGCTCTGGCTTGAGCATGATGCTGTCTCAGTCATACATTTGTATATGCCACTGGACTACTGTATGTATCCCTGAAATGCTTGTCGTATGGTGGAAATAAATACCATGTGATTTTTCTACTTGCCATGAATGCTGTTTGCTGTACGTGATGGGACCTGCTGGGCAGTGCCTTCCCTGGGGCTGACCTCTCAGCACCTGAACCACACGAAACTTCGCAACCCCACAAAACGTGTGCTGCTCTAATGGGGTTTATTGCTCCTGTGAAACAAATGTTGCTTCGAATAGAAAATATTCCCAGCCCACGTGTTTCAGCTGTGCTGAAAGACCCAGTTCCAGCCCTGTCCAGCGTCTCAATGCCATTTCATAATAGAGCGTTCAGATGTTAAAAGAAATACCTTACAGTGCCATTAATGTAGAGGCATTACACGCAATGAGAACCCTCCGTCACCCAAGCGGTGATTAATGAGCAAGGTAAAATACCTGCAGTGTTTTAATGCTTCCAGAGTATGGAGATTAACTAATCACCGTCACTGTAATTGCTGTTTTAATCTTGCCTGTACTGAAGGCGTTCTTCTGTTAGTATGAAAAAGTCATAAGATTATTCAAAACAGACAAATCTGGATCCAGCTGTGAGGTAGCTGTCTTGCTTACATCCCAAATTCTTAAAGCTTTCTGTTTCACTTTAAAATACCTTTTTATGTCTCCTTGGGAGCTCTGGCATGGTTCTGCATACAGGGGTGGACTCCCAAAAGACTCCCCAGCTAAGGGGAACTAGTGAAGAAAAATACTTTCTACCCTCTTTTTTCTTTTTTTTTT
>VYZM01016675.1:900361-911081 GCA_013398915.1 Dromas ardeola | reverse complement strand
TTTTTTCCTAGGCTGAAGGTGGCATTGAGCTTTAGAAGTTAAAAAAAGTACGTAGACATATTAAACTTGCACAGAAAACAAGCCTTAAACCCTCATCCATGAGGAGATCTAAATTTGGGTAAGGGAAACTGAATGCAAGAGAAAGACACTTCAGTTAGTTCCTAGGTCGAAGGAGAAGGCCAAAGGCAAGAATCTGATGCTAACAAAGGACAAAATCCTTCCCTCTCTTCCCCCTCAGGAGCACAGAGTCAAACCAGTACTTCAGAGTTTCCAGTCTGGCAGATTTTTCTGTTGTTATTTACCTGTGCGTATCCATAGTTTTCAGTAGAAGTGCTGTGAACCAAACCCACACCATGAATAGGTGTTTACAGAAAATATGTATTGCAGCGAAGATACCTGCTCCTGTGGTGATGTGCTCTGCCAGGCTGCTACCTAGGGAATGCAAGGCACAGCAAATGGTGCCTGCAAGACAGGCATCTGGCTGGTATGTGTGGGGAGGAAACAGTCCTGGCACCCAGTAGTCTTTGTCTTTGTTTTCTCACTTTCCCGACTTTACTGCTTTGTAAAACTTGAGTTAAAAGGTCATATGATTGATGTCTAAATACAGTAAGGGCTCAGCATCAAGGGTGAGAGAAGGCTTGGTGAAGCATTAGAGCTAAGGCAGTGGTTTTCACAGAGCCCAGCTCTTCCCACGCAATATTATTTTGCTTCAAGCATCATGACTGATTTGAAGATTGCTTTCACCCCTTCTCTTCCTCCCCTCCCTGCTCCCCAGAGTAGGGGCATTACTGAGTAACGGCTCATTTCATTTTTAGTAAATAATGTACTTTATGAAATATCAGGTTTTCCTCCATTCGCAAAGACCATTTACAGTTCAGCTGCACTCTGGAATGCCAGCTACCGTTCATTGCCGATTTATTATGCTTGCACCTTAAATTCATTTTGAAGTTTATGTAAATATGGGTAGAAGGTCTTGCGATGCATTAATCTGTGCATGAAGTAGATCCACGTATCTTCAATTATAAAGCAGCCCAAGCGTCGGGCAGTAACAGAATACCTATTAGAAAAGGGAGACAGACAGAAATGTTAATTGTGGTAATAACTCTGCAGGGGAGTAAAGCGGGTGGTTTTGCCCATCTTTGATAGCCTTGAGGTTTTAAGGAGTCTGCAATACCATGGAGTCACAGTCGTAAGGGATGTTGAAGTCCTCAGAATAAAAGTAGCCTAAAATGAACGCCTAAAAGGAAACTTTAAAGTGGTGATTCTTATCAGTGAGATCTTGACACCCTTCCATTGCTCTTCCCAAGGTTCAGGCTTGTCCTAAGACACTCGAGGAGGGGGGTGGGGGAAGTGAATCAAAACAAAACAGAAATCCAAAGCAAAAAGCTGCAGATGTGTTAGTTTGGCAGAATCCTTTTCATTTAGGGGAATAATTGATTCACAAACTCTTTATTTGGAGCCATATATGCTTCATTGTCTTGAGTTCTGAAATGGAGAAATTTGTTCTTTTTCTCAATAAAAGAGGAGAGGAGTCGCTTGGCTTCCAGTGTCCTCCTGTGCTGGAGCAGTTTTGGTCTCCATCACAGTGGTTTTAACTTTTCAGCTGTGTTCTAAACAATTTCTCTTACACAGCAACCACCTAAGCACAGTTAACCAAAATTATCCATCTCTGTTTTCTATGTGTTTAATAATGGTTGATTAGTATGTTTGTTAGTTTTCAACATGGCAAACAATTATTTCAGAAAAATGGAAGTAGAAAGTCCTAAAAATGTACAATTTAAAATAGCATCAGCTTCCTCCTGACTCAAGTAGCAGAAACAAAGGATTCCCTTCTGCCACAGCTGGTGCTTATGCAGTGATAATTTGGGTTTGCCAGGTGTGTGGCTGGAGATATGAGATATAATCAGGCAGCTTCCCCAGGAGTTTCTCTACGTGCTTTTATTGTAATACCTACATATGTTTTGGTTTTCTCTTTTCCCTTATCTAGTTAATTTGGCAGTTTCTTGTGCATGCAGCAATTTGAGTCGAGGCAGGGTAAATGGCTGTTTTCCCTCACGCTGTCAAGGTGCAATCAGCCCCAGCCCGTGGGAGCAATCATTTCAGCAAAACCTCTTTGAATTAGTGGCAGTGGGTGGAAAGCGCGTTAGAGACCCCACGGGTTTCGGCCTTAGGATGTGCCGTACAGAACACCGGACTCTGGGGGTCAGCACAGCCAAATAAATGAGCACAAGCTCGGCTAGCAAGAACCATTTGCAATGCAGGGTATCTTCCTGAAAATAGTATCGGAAAAAAAAATAAGAAACTATTATCTTCTCAAGCATTGTGACTTCATAATATAGGGGCCTGTGCTATATTTTGCATATAGACTGTGATCAAAAGTAGTGTAAAGCATATCTTTCCGGTTCTGTGTTCCAGATTCATCGTATCTAAGCCTCTCATTTGATGGCACGTGTTAAAAATAACTTGCGGACAAGAAGCAGGAGTTAAGGGGTATTTTTTAAGCCACCTAGTTTGTCATCGCTTTTCTAGTGTGAGGTGCGCGAAGGGACAGTGAGCTGAGCCACAGCTGACGGGAAGAGGAAGGGGGGAGCCTTTGAATTGGTCTTAGGGGCAAAACCTGTGCACAGTGGGGCTGCAGCCTTAATTAAACTAATATTGACTACCAATGAGGTTTTAGGGGTGATATTTACCCCACCTCACAGTTTGATTCTCTGCTAATTGTTAGCCCCAAAAGTTCAGAGATTGTAATACGAGAGTTGTGCCTCCTGCGTACATGTGGAAAATGCTGTTAAAACCAAAGCTGTTACATTTCCGTTGAAGGAGAGGATCTGTTCACAACATCTGTGGGACTCTTTAGCCGTTAACACCTGAAGCTATAAGAGCAGTGTGCGAAGTGGGGCCCTACGGCTGTGCAATGAGAGGCTTCATAAATGTCGTTCTATGTGCATTAACTCTGCAGTTTGAAAACAGGGGGAACCATTTTTGCCTTTCTTATTTTTTTAGGAGAACTTGCCTAGCTTGATATCTCACTGAAGACCATTAGCAGAGTTCGGTTTGAATCAGAACTTTGAATTTCAGACCTCTCACTTTGGGAAAACTTATATCCAGAATTTCCCTTCGCAATGTTCCTGCAGCATTGGAGGTCAGACATGGCTCTAAGATCCAAACACTGGTGCTGGTGGGTGCTCACAGACAGATTATACATTGTGGCTCTCTCTTGCTTACAGTTGTAGAGTAATTAACGCCACACCATAGGAATCAATCAATAAGAAATTGCTTAAGGGTGAAAGTAATACAGACTCTCGGGCATGTACCAGGAGAAAAATCTCTGCTCCTCTTGGTCCGCTCCCCAAATGTCAATTAGCTCCTGGGCAGTGCTGTAAGAGTCCTTGTCCTTCCCATAAAAACTAAAGCAGAAGTCATCCCTCACTGATGGGGGGGAAAAAAGAGGGAGGTTGAGGCTGTGTCTCCAGCAGGGGCACGCCAAGGATGCCTGGGAGAAATTTGGCCTTCTGTCTCTTGTCTGTGGGACCAAATCCTGCCGAAGCCTGTGCTGTTCCTTGGGTGCAGGTGACAAGGACCTGCACGCTTGGCAGCACCGGGTGATCCGTGACACGGAGGGGTGGAAAGGAAGGTCTTCGCCCCACACAGCGAAATGGGAACAAGCCCATCTGGAAATGAGCTTAGAAAAATAGCACTGTGAGCTAAAGGTGATCTGATCTTGCCCCCACCATGTCACTGTGGAAAAGCTGATGCTGGGCCAAGGAAGGGCTACCCGGGTGGTAAATGAGAAGCTGGGGGTGAGGACTGGACCGCTTCTCTTGGGAGCAGTGCAGGTTTGGGTTGGTTTCAATGGTGCGTGGTCCGACATCTTGGGTCCCTGCTTTGTGGCAACCTCAGCCAAACTAACAGCTGGTCTCTGCCCATTTGATGGGTTTTCCTTCACTCCTCTTGCTTTTTCATTCTTCAAATAGTTGAAAACGGGGACTCCTGCACACCTGCTGTGTTGCACTGCTTGCGTATGTGGATGAATAAATGAAGGAATTATTTAAATTACATTCATTTTCTTAAGTCCTAGAGACGTGCTGGGTATGCAGGGGATGCCAGGCAGTCACACGGGACTCCTGCTTGTGGTGGGAAAAGGTGCAGGCACTGGGAAACCTCGGTCACAGGGACCTGCAAGGAACCTGCTGCTCCGGACCGATATGGGGGGACAACGTCCTCTTGTGATGTAGTTTATCAACACAAAGTTGTATTGTGCATATAGCTAGCGCGTGTATATCTATATATTAAAAAAACATTATAGATATAAAAATATATGTAAAAATAATTTGCTTTTCTTGATAGGACTCTTATATGCACTAGGAAAGCTGAGGAAAGGGAACGTGAAGCACAGTAATTGGTGAAACTGGGCGTGATGACTGCCTGCTGCATCACAATGACTTTCCAAACTCTCTTTCTGGCTAATTGCTGCCCCACAGAGCTGTGTTAGTTCAGTGTTTAGCGGATGAGGTCTTCATTCACAGGGGGTTTCTTGGTTGTCTGTGCGTGAGGTTTCGGCTCCAGTACTGCTACACGACCTTCTTGAAGTTTGCCTTTATGCCAGTAGAAACTGAGTTTTGCCCCATCAGCACTGCCCCAAAGGCTGGTTAGCAATAAGACACGCAGCGCTTGAAGTGCTTAGTTCAACATTCAAACTGAGGGAAACTGCTTTTTGGGAAAAGTGAGCGTTTTGGAGATCCCATTGGAGTGAGACGGATGCTCTCCAGCTTCTGAGTTCTGGGATTCAAATCTAATGAAGTTTAAGTCTCAATGGCATTACCTAAAAGCTGCTCAGCTCAGTAAGTAACACTTAGAAATTTCTGGAGGTCAAAGAGTATGATTTTGTTGAGCATTTACAGGTGGTTACAGGGCAAATAATTACTCTTGGTTGAAATTAGAGCCCCTAATTTGTTTCAGTTTGTTTCCTCTGGTGTTGACTGCTTTTTTTTTTCTTTTTTGAAATACAAACTCAAGAAATAAGGCCCAAGAGGTTATTAGCATCTCACTTTTTCTATCATAACACAGAAGCCGGCATCGCCTAGGAAAGGACTGATTGCTTGTTCTGTCACTGGCTTGTTGATGAACCAGAAAAGCTTCTATTAGTTTATGGAGATGAGATTTGGATTTACACAAAAGCCATGCCATGTTTTTAATTAGTTTTTTTTGAAAAGATACATGAGATGAGATGTGCATACACCCCCAGTTCTTAATGTGGCTGTTAAGGAGAAGGTCTTTGGTTCTGAAATCTGTATCTTTTTGCAGTTAAATCATTTTTATAATTGCCACTTAAACAAATCGCGGCCAGATTCCTCTAATTTTACTCTCCCTAGAAAATACCTTTCTTCTTCAGTTGGCCTGTTGCTTTTAATGAGAGATTGTCTGCATTTCATCCCAAGTAAATGTAAAAGCAACAGGTAAAATCAAGATCTGATACTTGATAAATTTTACTGTTACATAGTTTTAGAACTAATTGAGCCCTTTCAATTAAATATTTTTCCTTGACATTTGTTTACCTTATGAAGCTACAACTGATTCCCAAAATCTCATCATTTATGGATGGCATTATTAGTGGAACCTGGTATCATTGCAGCTTCTTGAGGGAACTGCTGACCTTTTGAAGCCCTTTTTCCTTTTGTGGAAGGCAAGCAGCTTTACATAAGCAAGTCAATAGGGGGTTGGGGGCTGGGGGGAAAGAAGGTAACTTGTTCTGTTGTCTGATCACCTTAAAATATCCCCTAAACTGTTCAGGGCATTTGTTTCAGATTTTGACAGATTAACAGATAACCATTTGTCTCATAACCTTTGGTAAATCCAGCTTTAATTAACTGACATTTTAATAGTCCCTAAGTGGTCACCAGCTTCAATATAACTTAATTTAATTTATTGGGTATGATTCTGCACACGTGAAGCCTGTAGCCACACTCGGGTTTGCATCCCTGCTGTAGCAGAGCCGGTTTGCCACCAGTCACTCACAAGGGTCATTAAAGAGCTGGTCCGAAGCCCAGGTAAAGGTAGCAGGAGGCTTCACAAGCTCTTCATGCGACTGCAAATTTGTAAACAACTGAGAAGTTAGGGGGTTTAATTTTTTATTTATTTTTTTTGAAGAAAAGACAAATTCCCCGTAGGAGTCATGCCTGGTATGGAATGGTGCCTGGAGGGGTGCCTTGCTGAGGGCTCTCACGCACATCAGCGCAGCTCCCTCCTCCCTAACTCAGCTTGATATCGGCCCCAACCAGCTGTGAGAAACCTCCAGAAGACACCTAGAAAGTACTGCTTTGCAGCCTTGCGAATGTTTGAGGTCGGCTTTCTGAAGGGATAGAGAGGAAAACCACCATAGCCCCCAGTGTTGAGGCATCTCTGCATTGCTGGACCCTTGCTACGTCGAGAGGTTTTCTGCCGAAACGAATGTTATTTGAATAATCTTATTCTCTAAAATAGGTATTACAAACTTAAAATAGTAACTTTAAATCTCTCTCTCATTAAATATATCTTGTGTTCTACTTCCCATCTGGTCTCCAGCCCTGGAAGACAGACCAGAGAAATACTTCACCTGCTCTTCTGATGCAAGTCATATTTGTCCTGTTGAATGAAGCTGTAGCTTAAAAGTACACAAAAGCTGTGCACAGCATAAGCTGTACAAATGTTAGCACTCGAGTTCGAAGGCTTCTATTAAATTGGCCCATGTATATTTGCATGTGTATTTACTTAATTCCTTCCTTTTACCAAGCACATTCAGTATGTCAGGGGGATGTTTCTCTGGTTTACTTGCTGGCAGGTCAGCTGTAGCACTTCTCACCTGCCAGTGGTGTTGCAGCAATCTCTACGTGTTGCCGAAGATGCTAAGAAGATAAAATACTGTGTTTATAACTGGAAACTTAATTTGGCGATCTAGAAATAAATCCCTGTGCTTGATAGCTTAGCTGCCCTGGTCACTGTGCCTCTAGCTGGAACATATAGAGCTGTTTTTATAAGCTGTATACTTGTTCTCCTTAATGGTCAAAGAGTGCAGAAACGTTCTATAATGACACGAACTAGTTTGATCATGTGCTGTGTTTGTATAGTATCTTTTTGTTCTGATAGAGCTGTAAGAAAGCTTTTATAAGCTGATACAGAAGTAAGTCTAGACTATTCATTTTTATAAATCTGCCCTTATAATTCTTGAAGGGCACACTTAGCATCTGCAAGGGGTTTACCCTTGTTATGGGAGGATGGGGGAATCTTGTCAAAACCTGCACTCCGCAAGCAGGTACTATTCAACATGGTTTAAAGATAAATGGTGTCACATCCCTTTTTACTCTATCATGGCTATAATAAACAATAATTTGATGAGATTACCTTGGGAGGCTTGGAAAGACTATGCCAACCTTGATGCGATGGCTTTGCTGTGTCAGGATTCATCACCTGTGTCGCTTGGAGACAGTTTCTCCCAAGCTCGTAACCTCCATGGCTGGCTTCCATCCTTTGCTTCCCTGCTGTGTGACTGACTGATCTCTCGGCCTCCTTCCAAAGGGCTTTGTTTAAAAAAAAAAAAAACAATCCACAGTAATAATGGCATTGGAATATAGAGGAATTGCATACAACCTGGCAGCGTAAGGCACTGCCAAGAACAACTACGGAATAAAAAGAGACAAGTCTGCTTACAAAGCCCCAGCTAATAGGAGGATTAGCAAACTCAGCTGCTGACGGGTAGTGATTCACCAAGCAAAACTCTTACCCCAGGGGCCAGGTGCCCTCTCCGGCAGCAGATCCCGGCTTCTCTAGCCGTGCAGGCAGAAGGAGGATGCCCACCCAGCAAACCCTGGCAAAGTCCCTTTGAGGTCCACCTCAAAGCCATTCACTATACTCAACCTGTGCTGAAATGAATATTAAATAATTAAGTACTAATAATTTTTTTTAAATTTAACTATTACCTCAATGCATGGAGGATTTAAAGGAAAAATTAACTTCTTGATCGTCTTGGTATGATATTGCTTCTACAAACTCTTTGGCAGAGAACAGGAAACCTTGCCAATATTCTGAATATTGCTAAATGTTGCCTTTAATCGTGCAACGTTTTAGCACACAGAGGATGAAATTAATGAATCTGATGATAATGAAGGTATAACTGAATGAGATGAGCGTTATGCCTAGAGGCCAATCATCAAGTATTTCAAGTGAGGCTGCAATTATAAGATAAAGATTTGTGTGATAACATTGTTTACCTCTATATAAACCAAAATCCAATACTTAATAAAGCAACAGCAAATTAAGTTAGAGGAAAAGAAAATATAAAGAGATTCTCCCTCACTCCTTATCTTTCACAAAGCAGGTAGTTTTAGTTAGCTGTGTGTGTTGTTCAGAAAAGCCTGGCATTTTTGCAAGCTGAAACACAGAAGAAAATTTGCTGGAGACCCTCGGGGAAGGTGGGGATCTCTCCAAGGCAGACGAATGCACTGTCTTTTTTTTGGTTGTATCATCCCTTGTGCAGGGGACGGCAGGCAGCCAGGGTGGAGAGCCCAGCCGGGAGCTGCTGGCTCTCAGTCGTTAGCTACGTGTGGATTTTAGTGAAGCCAGAAGGGTTTCCATTGATGGTGACTTAACTCCAGTGCTCTGGAGTGAAGCACTGCAAATACTGTCCCCCTTTCTGCATTCTCTGCTTGTATCCAGGAGCTTCATTAAGAAGCAGGACTTGGAAATGAAGAAATTTTCTCTGTCATTGTCATTCATCCAACGTGCTCGCTCACAGGCAGGAGGAGGTTTTTATTGCTGGTGTTACTTAGCTTTTGCTGGTTGACAGGCAAATGGCTCATTGGCCTGTACTGGGGCAGTAAAATACGTCTCACGGCAGGTGAGAGGTAAATCCAGAGGCTTTTTGAAGACTGGAGGAGATCCTTGAGGCTGGCAGATCCCACATTCTCAAGCCCTTCCTTGGCAGCTCCCCTGGTAGAAAGACGAAGATAAAGCAACAAATCCCCAGCTCCTGCCCCCTCCCCTCCGAGCCGGGCTTGGTGCTGTTCCCCCCTCCATCCCTGCCAGCACAGATGCTGAGACTGCCCTTGCTGCTCGGAGAGGGTCAGGGCAGCCTGGGGACCCCTGGACATTCACCTCTGGGTGAGGGGTGGGTGCCTTTCTGCTGGTGGCTCTGCCATAGGCATTGAAGCCTGGCTTGCTGTGGCGATGCTCAGGGCGATGCTCCTGACTTGGGTACCCGCTACTGTGTGGGCTGGAGCTGAGGAGAATAAGGGTAAGGGCAGGAGGGATGAAAATCATCCCCTGTGGGGGTTGAGGAGATGTAGGTCTGAGTTAAGAGGGCCCATGGAGCTAAAGCCTTAAAGGGTGGATGGTGAGCATTGCCATCTTGCTATATAGAGATCTAATACACCTAAAGAACAAGTGTTTTGTGAGTTGGGGCACGTACCTAATGGCTGATGGTGCAATAGGTAATCACACACAGTAGAGGAAAGGGTTCGACAAGGGAGCTGGACCCACGCGTGCCTCTCCTGGCCGTTCTGTCTGCCAGCACGCTTTCACAGCAGACCATCCAAAATACGCCAGGGGCTGTTAGGCTTCACAGCATCAGTCACCTCGGTGAAGGGGACAGGGAGGATGGAGGGAGAGAGCTGGAGGGACTGGCTCATTTGCCTGGAGGTAAGGTGTGCTCACACATTGCAGGGAAGGATGGAAGACCAGACTTCTGTGAAATGGATGAGGTTGGTACATTGGAAATAAAATTGGAAAAAAATTATGAGTGAAACATCTTCTGGTGATAGAAAGGAGGAAAGAGAGAGATGCACAGAGCGGTGTGAGGGATACACTAACTTTGAGAAAAATCAAAGGCAGGGCAGGAGTGGAGATGCCTGGAAGTAATGAGTTTGGGAGCAAAAGAGCCAGCAAAAGAGAATAAATTGAGTCGTTTAACATAAAGATGGGAAGCAGCTGCCTCGGTGTGGGCTGTCCCTGGCAGCACCGTGGATGCAGGTTTGGTCCCTCAGCTGTGAATGAGGAAGAAATCCGCGTGCAGTTTCGATTTCTAAAAGCTCGTACTTCAGCTAATTTCATAGTGCTGGAAGAACCATTTAGAGTTTAATAGAAATACCGTTCTGAAGGCTGGGAGTCCGGAGGAGGGATGTAGGTTTGGAATATAGTCACCGTTCTTGTAACACTGAGTTAGTCAAGGATTATCTTGGCTATTAAAGGAGACTGAAACCATCAGGCGACTGAGATTTTTTTCCACCACAAGATGGCATCAATTATGCAGTGAAGGAAAGAGTGCGAAAGGGCCTTGGACTGGAGATGAGAGTGGATTTAAAATAAAAACAACATCTTAAAATTAATAGCAGACTGGTGTGAATCAAGCATTTGTCACACAAGTGTCTCTTAGAAAAATTGTATTACTAAGAGCTTATTTTGGATGCATAAAATGAAATTATCACTCATCAGATTAGCCCGTGCGGCTGCTGATTGTGATACTACTGTCATGAACAAAATTTTGCTTGCAAATGCTTTTCTGCTGTTTGTGTTCTGCTGTAAGTGGGTTTATGTTCCCTCATAGGCCTCCTAAAGCCTATCAGTTGTTTGCTGTAAGCTAACAACAACATTTACCCTTGTCTAATACTCACCTAATGTGTCGCTAAAGGTCTTCATTGCAGTTTGTTTTATGGAAGTCCTCATTTAGATGCTTGATGCTTCACACATGTAT
>VYZM01016675.1:847296-900051 GCA_013398915.1 Dromas ardeola | reverse complement strand
TCTTTTTAGAATGATTTCTAAAATCCTGTTTTGTACCCTATATTTGCGGTATTTTCTAAGAGAAGGAAGAGGATCTTTGTAGTATTCCAGTATGGCCACACTGCTATACAAAGAGCTAAAAAAATCTCATTCTTTTCTTCTCTTAAGGATTTATATCCCCCTTTTTTGCTGATTTGGTTTTAAAAGCAACGGTTATCAAAATGTCATGCTAGAGCCTGTAACTTACGGTGTCACAAGATTATGACAAGACATTTTGAGATTTATCAAGTGCAAACCATAGGTTCTCCTTTGTTATGTTTTACAACTCAGAGCTGCCAAAGGCTTATTTGTTTCAACTGTTTTGTGTATTGCTTTGGCTTTGATAGGACTCGGAGAATTCATGTTTTGTTTTCTTGGTTTTGGAAAAAGTCATGAGCTTTAATGTCTTTCCTAGGTGCTTATGGTAGAATGGGAGCATAAGATTGTGAATTATCTTCATAGCCCTTACAGTTTAACCAGCCAACGTGTATGGCCCAAGTCACATATAAAGCGATGCCGAGTTGCTGTTCATACGCATGATAACCTGCGCGCTCTTTTGTTCCTCTTGCAGCTATCAATTTATTTCTGAAGCATAAAGTGCTTTTGTAAGTGGTATTATAACAATGATGGTTGTGCTTGATCTTGCGTGTACTTCACACGTGAAAACTCCACTGAAGTCTATGGGTATTTGAGCTAGAGGCCTTCCAAGCCTGGCCTGCGATTGCTATTTATAGGAATATTCAGTCCATTAAAAAAAAAAAAACACCCAAAAGATATTGCTTGACTTGATATAGCTTTTCAGCATGGCTGATACCGGAGAATTAAACAAGATGAGACTGCCATAGAGATTAAGAGCAGCTTTTTCAAAACATAACCACACAGTTATACCCTGACTCCTCAATTAATTTTATCTAGATGGTCTCTGACAAAATTTCCAGATTAGCACTTCAAAATAACCAGGAGGTGGTTGCTGCCACAGAGCAGCCCCGATGGCCTGCTAATGAAGGAGGTAATTGCGTTTGCACTGTGAGAACCTCTCCAGAGCTGAGGCACTGGGGGGGGATTTCATGCTGTCCTCACAATATTTTTAACTCTTCACCACTTTGCACCAAAAGTTGAGGGAACATCATAGCAGTGACCATGTCTGCACCTTGAACGCTGCTTGAGGTAACCCTCACCCTTTCCCCACCAGGATTTGCTTAGCTGTGCCACAACAGACATCATAGAGCAAAGGTGTCGTCTGCATTTCTCCGGTGAGCTGTGTACATCGCTTATTCCTGGTTATCCTGGATCATTCCCAAATGCTATTGGCGTTGCCTCTTAAACAGGGCAGGACTGTGCCACGCTAAGGAAAACCAAGCTGCTCTAACCCAGACTTGCCTCTCTCAGCACAAGGTGGTTGGGGTATTTTTGTCTATTTTTCTGCAGAATTTTGGGGGGGGGGGGTGGTGTCACAGCTGTGGTGGCTTTTTGTTAATCTGCAGTTGTAAATTCCCAGTGATCTCTTCTGTGTTTAAGTGTGCTGGCCAGTAGCGTTTTCTTGAGAGAAGAAAATGTTCGTTTCTGGTGTCTGTTACCCTCCTTCCTGCAAGAAACGTTTCTCTTAATTTTTTGAAATGCCCCAGGAGGCAAGTTTAGTCCTTTGGTCTCAGAAATGTTTGACAACTCATGTTACTAGCCTTTTGTTTGAAATGTGCTGGAAATAGTCCCATTACTTTGCCTTCAATTCTACCTTCCTTTCATAGTCCGTTTTAACTTCTTAATCATGTAGATGTAGCATATCATTAAACAATTTTCCCTCTACACGTCCACTTAATGGATTTTTACCCTTCGTAGTTCAAGGCGCTTTTTAATCAATCCTTCATCAGTTTATTTTAAACATTTCTTTCCTCTGCTTTTTTTAGAAAATGAGATAAGAAACTAAAAAGGCAAATGATATAATTGCAAACTTGGTTCTTTTGGCATCAAAGCTCTGGCGTCTCTGACAGAAAACCCGCAGGACTCCAGAGCCTGATGTATGACAGCAACGCCTCCAGCAGCTCTGCACGTTTGCATTCACAGCAGCATAATAACTGTTTTAGAAACAGTTTGGGGGAAATTTTGCTTTATTTTTTTGCAGGAGTACTGCCCTGCCCTTGGACAGCTATTACACAACCTTGTGTTTCATGGCATGACAGCTCACTTTGGTTTTAGTGTAATTCTTTACTAGTGGCTGTAGCAAAGACAGGATGCAAAGGCTCGTGCTCCTGACCCTGTGTGAGGCTGTACGTGTCCCTCCTGGCTAAGAAGCAGCCGATGGAGAACATCTTCAAAACGTACCACTTGTTGTCTGACAGTATAGAGCCTGTGTTTCCACCCGCCAATCCCCTATGCCATGAAATCTATGTTTGTATTAACTTCATAAAATTTCCGTTTTGGGACTGAGCATGGTTATGAAGCGGGGCAGGTAATTTGGCTCTTCCATCTTTCAACACTTGCCTTTTTTTTCTTCTTTAACTCCACTTGTATAGCTATACCCTCATACATAATGTATTCCTAAAAATGTAGTCACTTTTGAGCTGGCTGAACATGGTCCCCTGAGTTAGAATCAATGTAACTTACAACCTAATAATCTAATGGGTTAGTCCCCCTGTGTGGAAGATGCTGGAGGTATGGGAATGAATCTCCTCCAGCTTTGGAAAAGTGAATCGGCACTTTCAAAGTAGTGGGAAGACTCCTGGAAGTGTTTCTGAGCTTTAGAGAAGGAAGAGAAGAGCATAGTCAAGCTTGGACGATGCACGCGCAGCACTGTCGTGTGCAGAGAAAGGAAAGAGGCGTCTGGATGCCGAGGGAGAGGATCCAGGTGCAGAATTCAAACGGGTCAGAAGCTCAGGTTTGAAACCAGAGGAACTGCTTGGAGCCACTTACCTAGAAATGAAAGTAATACTACATTAGCTGGAATTCTAAGGATTTGAACTCAAATGTAGTTAGAAGCTCAGTTGGGTTTGGGTGGAAGGTTCTAGGCTGGCACATTTCTACAGAGTGCTGTTTGCAATACAACCTTGTCTTCAGTGACCACCATCTGCAGTCCTTACAAGGTGTTCTGCTCTTAGATATTTGTTAATAACCAAAAAGAGCCAAAGTCTTCCTTGAACACACCCACAGTCAGGTTTTGCGTTATGCAGTTTCGTACCCTACGGCTGTTCTTGGGGAAGAAACACGCCGGGTGTGATGGGAGTAGCACGGACAGTGCTGGCACTGTGGTCACCGAGAAGCTCACCCGGAGTCTTCTCCAGAAACTGGAGAGGGACTAATAGGATATTCTCTGCTAACCCTTCACTAGCACCCTCTTTTGCTGTAGACTGTGTGGCTCAGGTAGAATTGCTGTGACGTTTTTCTCTGTTGCTGGATGGGGAAGGAAAACTTTTTCATCTAACAAGAGGATGTTTCTTTACTGATCAGCAAGGGGCTTGGCCCATCTCTAAGTTCTTGGAACGGACTTTAAAATGAGTGATAGGCATATGTTTGTGATTATTTTATGCCAGCATTATTTTGTAATGGAATTGTTGGCAGTAGCTGTAGTTGGGAATTTTCCCTGTATTACTTTAAACTGAGACTCACCAAATTAAATTCAACTAAAGGATGAGGTACTATGGGTTCAATACCCTTCCTCTCCTCCTTCCTCCACCTCTGCTCCCAGTCCCACATATAACGTGAGTCTCCAAGGCCCTTGGCTAGCAGCTGTGCTCCAGGCTCGGCAAAGTTTTCTCTTTTTGTGAGAACAAAAGCTGTAGTGAGCCCGAAGCACTCCCCTCGGACTGGCAGCATGCACAGAACAGGCAACAGATGCTGGTATTTTTTGTAAACCCAAAACCTAATTATGCTTGGAGCAGTCCCACAGGTCTGGGGAAAAAAAATCCAACCTGATTTATGGATTCCAGTCATCACTGCTGGGTTTTAAAGCAGCAGAATATGTTTTTTAGTGATGCTCCCTCTCCTCGACCTCAGAAAAGCAGGCAGGAACATTACCTGAGCGGGAATGGTGGTGCTTTTTGTGTTTTCCCACCACAGGGCTGCACACCGGGGATCTCCACATCACCAGTGGGAAGCTGAATCCTCACTGGGGCATGAAATAGGGAACCTGGCGTTTAGCAGACACACAGGTGTGGTCCCAACAGTGTCACTTAGTAAGTGGTTAGGGCTGATAAAGCTGCTTCTGGAGTGTTTTTAAGGATATCTGTCATATTACAATGTCAAAAATCCAGTGTGAATCTGCACAGCTTATTATTTTTGCTGTTTCTTAGCGGGTATTTCTTGTTTTCATTTATATTGAACAGATACTTTCTTCTTATCACAGCATCTGCCCTGTGAGCCTCGATAGCTGGAGAGCCTTGAACCTTTTCTTATCCAGGCTTCCAGAGACTCAGAAAGAGCCAAAGTTATGAAAACTGCCTTTCAAGAAAACATAAATAATAAACTGAGTAACAATTTTCCCCATCAGGATACAATTTGTGTATGCCTGAAGCAGGAGAAAAACCACATAGAGGAGAGGGGAGGCATTTCCCAGTGCCTTGAGAGGGCTCGCTGGCTCCGATGCGCTTCCAGTTCAACTGGACGAACAGCCCATGGCAGCTTTTGTATATCTTTTGTGTCTCTGAAGATTTCATTTTAGGTGCGAAAGACTACTAATAGACGTTGTTTTGCACACGGAGGCTAAAAGATTTATATTCTATGTGCGCAGCTTGTGGATGATGGAGAGATATTGCAGCCTGTAGAAAAGTTCATTTGAATTGTACTTGCTAAACGCATCAGCAATAAGTAGAAAGTAAAATAGTCCCTTCTGGGTGGAGATGGTGTAAAGGAGTGTGGAAATAGGGTTCTGTTGGATATCTGGGAAGTGTCCCTTTGTACCGGAGAGATCTGCAAACCACGAGGATGGTGTGGGCAGCCCCTTCAGCACAGGGTGGACTTGGAGGCCTGAAAACAGCTTTTGACGTGAGGTCTCTTGGCAGAAGCACCTCCCCTTCCTTTGAAGGGGTGCAGGCCCTTGAGAGTCGAAGTCTTACTAGAAGACGTAACTGAGGCAGGGACTTGGATTTCAGAGGGTAACGAAGGTTTGTAGACGGGTGAGCTCCGACTGGAGTTAGTAGACGCTCCGTGCTGATTGTGAATCCGCTTGTTAGGCACTTATTTGCCCGGGAAAGCTGTGTGCCTGTGGCTATGTCTGCAGTAGTACCGTGGTTTGGATGAGGGTGTGTTTTTGAAGTGAATCTCCTGACTGTCTCCACTTCTTGTGTCTTGGTTGGCATTGCAGAGACACCTCTGAGTGCACAGAGCAGATTCCCTTCAATGGAACCCAACTGGCACCATGTAGCCGGAATATGCTCCAACGCTCACATGCGTTCGGATAAGAGCTGGTCTGAAGCAAACCCCTGTAACATCTGTAGTTTGGCCATTGGCCCCCAGCACCAGCTGTCCCATGCTGCACATCCCATTGTAGAGCGCCGCATTAGAAATAGCCTTGGCCCAGCTGCAGGAAAGCTAATGCTGAGACAACAGTTGGACAAAGCAGGATCAGTCTTTTTAGTACCCTGGCATGACTTGTTACAGCTGAGTCCTTCCAGCAAATCCTTAAGATTTCCAGCAGCTATAAGCTTTTTATAGCAAATCAGATTTTTGCCACCCATCTGGTTTATAACCATCATGGTTATAAACATACATCTCTCAAGTTGGCGTGTTATGTTTTGTTGGTATTAAAAAGCACAATATGCAGTGGAGTATTCATCTGTATCTGCCTTTGATGACTTATGCCTCTTGCAAATGAACACAAATAACCAAGAAAATTGGTTTGCACGTGAAATCCCAAAGACGAAAGACTCGAGCACAACAAAGCAACGGGTTGGCATGTTGAAAACATCAAAGCAGGCTGACCACGATTGCTGCTCTGAGTCAAGCATTCTGGTACAATAAAAAGCTTATGGGAAATTGATAGTGAGCTGTCTGGTTTTCAGGGGTGCCAGGCATCCGCTGGTCTTGTCAGGGTGATGTGCTTGACTTTTGGCGTCTGTTTTCAAAAGTATCGATCTGGGCCTTCAGTGTAAGCCTTCACCGAGGGATAAGCAACGCTAATTAATTTTCCTCCGTTCCTCTGAATCTAGTTAATTTAAGAAATGACTTATTGATTGTGATTTTGGCAAGTTAAATTTGTGTGTTGTGTGCTGTGAACATAAGGAGAATGGTTTGCCACTAAGGGCCGCAGTCAGTGGCAGCGTGTTGCACTTGCTCAGTATGAGAAAGCAGGAGTGCCCTACTTACTGCTCCCTCTCACTCGGTTGTTGACATTTTGGTCGCTTTGGTGCCTTGTTGTAGCTATTTTGGATTAACGCAATGATTACAACTACAAAGGGTCAGAAGCGTTTTGCCTTTAAAATCTAGCAGCATAGCTACAAGTCACAGCAGATTTGGAAGATCTCAACGCTGGTCCAAGATAGAGCTCAGACATAGACGTATGACATAG
This sequence comes from Dromas ardeola, assembly GCA_013398915.1. Lineage (NCBI taxonomy): Eukaryota > Metazoa > Chordata > Aves > Charadriiformes > Dromadidae > Dromas > Dromas ardeola. The sequence goes on along the minus strand of VYZM01016675.1, from coordinate 893,537 downwards.
ACATAGCCCAGGACAGATTTACAGCTAAGTCCCACCGTGTTTCATAAAACTGCAAACCTCTGAAGTGTAAGGTACAGAAAGGATACAACTGCCTTTCCGACTGGTGCCATGCAAATGGGATAGAGCCTGGCTGTGGTTTGCTGTTGCTTGGTTAGTCTACGTGCCTGGCCTTTGGGTGACAGTTGATTTTAACCTCTCCTCCGGCACGTGTATGATTTTGGAGCATTTGAAGTAGAGAAACTCTGATGCTCCAATACAATTTATTGTAAGAACATTATTTGCATGAGGTAATGAAATCAATTGAATGAACGAGTCATGTTTAAACCTCTGTCCTCCCCATCTCCACACCACCCACCTCTGTGTACGAGGGAAATCTGGAGGAATTCAAGCAAAATGTGGTCTGGAAGTGTACAGATTCTGGCTAGCTGCCAGCAGCTGTGCTTTTTAAGACTCGTCACCTGTAGGACGTAAAACGCCAAAGACGAGAGAGCGCCACGTATAATGAGAAATCTTTGAAGGGGGAATACACTTTGCAGTATAGACGACTCTTTCCACGGAGCCTTTCAGACTGCTCGGCAGTTACGAGCTTTTTATAGCAAGTCAAATTTCTTCACCCATCTGCTTGTCTGCTTATGAAAATGTATCCCTCTGGTGCACTTGTTACATTTCATTACTGTTAAATAAAATAAAAAGTCAACATACCTTGCCCACTGGTTTAGTCATCTGTATCCGCTTTTGATGAACTGCGTCTCCTATAAAATGAACACAGATGCTCTGGACATAAATATCACCCCCCGTTACAGCTTCCAGGCCTCTAATAACAAAATCAGCTTCATTAATGATGAGTATAAAGGTAATGCACACCAAACAGAACAGCTGCACTGGGAAACTTTCCAAGTGGAAATGTGATGGATACGTGACGCAGATGTTGTCTTTCATGTGCAATTAAATTTCCCTTGATTACACTCTCTTGAGAAGGAAAAACAGAAAAGGAAGCAGTATTATTAATAGTCAGCTTTGTTTCTGATTGCTTAAGTGCCTTTACCAATATAAGATTCATTAAAAGAAGCCAGTAAAAACATTTGAACGGAGGTCTTAGATGGAAATTTGCTTAGGCATCAGACATTCTGTGTATCGAATAAATCTCATGCTGTAGCAATCATTTGTAATGCTGTTGGGTTGGTCCTCTCCTCGCAGGAGAAAGAGGAGCACAATGGCCATGATCTCTAGGGACAGCCTCAATAGCTTGCTCTAATTTTGTCTTGTGGTCTTTAAGGTCTTAAAAATTAAGAATGTGTTTTATTGCACTGTGTATAAACAGCCAACCCCCAGTGGGAAAGTTAATTAAAACAGCCAATGCATCATATTACCAGCCATGGGAGTAGTTCTCAGTGCTCTCTGATCTATGGCCTCCTGAACATAATTCAGGTTGTGCGGATGCGGGCGCGTACAGACAGTGAGGCTTGTGAGATGCTCTTAGTCGTAGGTTCATCATGTGTTAAAATACAAATATTTGTTATGAAGACAAAAATGTCTAGGGTCTAGTCCGATACCATGCCAAAGAATGAGACACAGCTAATGAAACTGTGCCTTAGATTAAATACTAATCCCTTCCCCTTTCCTTTTTCTGTTCCCTTTCCCTGTATCTAATTATTTTCAAGTTTCCAGGCCCACTTGCTTGAGGTTTAAAGGGCTCAGTTTCATTCTGCTTTCCTTTCTGTACCTTTCCATCATCTTAATGGTTTTTATTTTTTCTTTTCTTTCCTCTGCTGGCATTTCCTTAGCTGGTTGGTGGCTAAAGTGGATTGTTAAGAGCCGATTTTACAGCTTATGTGTAGACCCTAATGTCCACTCACGCTGGCTTCAAATCCCACTTTAGGTGAGCGTGTTCTGCTTCCCTCCGCTTCCTCACCACCTTATTTGGGAACAGTGTCCTCTCCATCCCAAACTGGTTTGCAGCTAATCAGCTGCCACAGTTCTGTGGCTGGTAAAGTGTTTCCTGTGGGTATTTAATTAAAAAAGCATAGTGGTTTTCCTTCTGTATGACATGCAAGTAGAGAGGGGATACTGCGTGAATGCAAGATGATACCATATATTCCTTATTTTGCAAGGAAAAGTGTGTGTCATCCAGTCATCTACGGGCTGCTCATGGGACACTGAGCTTTATTTAGCTGGATTTATTATAAAGTTCTTACCCAAGGCTGTGGGCAGCGGCAACACACACCTTAAAATCAGGCAGTACTAAAAGTCAGTACTACAGTAGATAAAGTTACCCACCCTCCCCAAACAAAGACCCATTTTTCCTTTAAATAACCCTCCTGTTATAAAGTAATGATTGAAGCCGTGGTCTCCTTGTAAGCAGCTGACGCCGCAGTCCTGCTCTGATGTATTCTGGTACAGTAACTCTTTCTGCAGGGGGTGTCTTAGAAAGCCATGCCTGAGCTCTATCTCTTTATTTATAGGATCAAGATTAATGTAGTGTGGATGAGAAACATGTTTATTTATAGGATTGTGACTAATGTAGTGGGTGCATTCTACATCAGTAAACATTAATGAATATTCCTCTGCATGAGGCTGACTCGGCTGTTGCGTTGTTCCCACACGAGAAAGCTGGGTGCTGCCGCGGTGCAGAGGTAATTCTGGCTCCATCACAGGACCCCATGTACCGTACCCATGACAGAGGCCAGAAGCCAATGTTTCCATAGTGAATAATGACTTGGGGCACTGAAATGTTGATTGAGATTAGCCAGGGGTGACATTAAACCTGGGGGATGGCACTGATAGCACAGAATGTAGTACCTTTCAGATTTAAGATATTTCTAAGTGTTTGACAAATAATTGAAATCCCGAGTGTTTGGGGACGGTGATAGCACTTACACCAGTCATTATGAAATGAGATGGAAAGCAGTGAAAGATCTGAAATAAACCCCGTAAACAATGTTAACACAGCACCACCGCCAAGACGTAACCCAGTAACTCTGCCTCAGCCCAGTCCTTGCTGTATCTGCCCGTATGGAGCAGGTGACCAGGATCCTCGGTGCTGTGTGTACGGAGCCCAAAGGGACAGCTGGGGCCAAGAATTCACCACGCTCTTCAGGCACAAAGATCCTACTGGTGGCTCCTCACCTCTGAGGATCTTGACACACTTAAAAACATAGAATGGTTCGGGTTAGAAGGGACCTTAAAGCCCACCCAGTGCCACCCCCGGCCCTGGGCAGGGACACCTCCCACCAGCCCAGGTTGCTCCAAGCCCCGTCCAACCTGGCCTTGAACCCCTCCAGGGATGGGGCAGCCACAGCTTCTCTGGGCAACCTGGGCCAGGGGCTCACCACCCTCACAGCAAAGAATTTCTTCCTCAGATCTCATCTAAATCTCCCCTCTTTCAGTTTAAAACCATTACCCCTTGTCCTATCGCTTCAGTCCCTGATCAAGAATCACTCCCCATCTTTCCTGGAGCCCCTTTAGGTACTGGAAGGCTGCTATAAGGTCTCCATTTGCCCAGCAGTGTGCGTAACCTCTTTGGCAGAGTAAGGAATTGTAATGTAATGTAAACATGAATTGCAAGGACAAACTCAGGATCGTGGTATTTTTAATTGTCTGCTGCTTTTATTGTAACCTACCTGCTTTGCCTTTTGTGCGCTTGCTTTTCCTCTGCTAGCGGCTGCAGTGTACCTAAAACTTGCTGTGCTGGGATGTGTTTTCATAGGATGTCCAGAGGCTGCAGGCCGAGAGTAACTGCCCTCTACTTTGGGAAATGTTTAGGAGGAGTGAAGAGACTCGTCACCTCTTCCTTCAGGGGTTTGTAAAGTTTTCTCTCCAATCCTTCTTGCAATTCCTCTCTAGGTACATCTTACTCCATACTCATTCCTCAAGCTCTTGTTCTTTGGCACACTCAGGATGACCTACCTATGAAAGACACTCGAAAAACCAACACAAAAATCTGTTCAAAAAATCAAAACAAGTGCTCAATGATATGTGAAAAATAACCACAATTTAATAGGCAAAGAAAACACATCATGAGATATATTCAGGCAATGAATTTTTTTGTGCAGGTGCTTTTCAGTCAGTTGGAAGAGCAAGTAGAAGTGAGTTACCTCTTTGGATCTGAACCCTGCCTGGAGAGGTTATATTTGTTGGTGCAAGAAGCCAAAATGAGGGAAAGCAGCAATGTTTGTCCTTTACAGTCTTTATGACACGCTGCACTTTTCAATTTTTCCTGAGAAGGATGGCCAGAACCACGAGCTTTTGGGGGATTTTTATTTCAGTGCAGATGAGCCAGGGCATGGCTTGTCACAGCATTGTGTAATGCCACCGTTAGCTGAGCTACATTGTGCCTGTGGAGCTGGTCGTGCCAGGCTTTACAGCATCTTTATTTTACACAGAATTCTTGGCAATGCAGGAGAAAGAAATTACAGAAAAATCCAAAGCGCTGGACTGGAATTTGAATAAAACACCGTAGAGCACAGTTGCACTCCTCTACTTGTATCAGAGCCAGATAGTGGTGGTGAGACATGAAGGTTTTATCACAAATGACGTCCCCCTCAGCTCAGCACCCCCCTGTTACCGCTGTGCAATGCAAATGCCCGTGCAGGATTGGCACCTGGGGGCTTCCAGCCCCCGGGCAAGAACTGCTGTCGGAGCTCTTCTGTGGCTTTCTCTCACCCTGACAGCTCCCCTTACAGCTTTCCAGCCACCCTACATGTTTAAATTCCTCAAATAGTTTTGCGCGCGGCTCCTGCAAATTCATCTGAATGCAGGAGCACCTCTGCACACCTTCCCTGGCTGCTTCGGGCTGTCACGCACGGCTCCACGCCGGTACAAAGTGCAGCAATAGCATAAAATACGCTGACAATCCTGCCTCCCAACCACGCCGGCGCAGGTGATGAACAAGCTTTGCCGGTATCCCTTTACTGTGCTCACTGGTCTGTCTGTACAGACAGAGGGGGAGAAAAGAGAGGGCAAAAGGCACTCATATTGAAAATACAGGGCAGGGGCACGTTCTATATTTGACATACTCAACTGACATGTTTGTGCATCACACATTGGCAGAGGGAACCTCACCAGGTCCTCTCTGGCTGAAAGGGAGAAGCATCTTTGGCTGTAGCTTGTATGTGACCTTGGGGTATGGTCTGCAAAGGTGTCTAGCTGGGATGATGGATGCATCCTTTGTGTATCCTCTTGAGGGGGCTTTAAGCCATGCCTTGCTCTGGCCCGTTTCTGCGTCTTCTCTGCTCCCTCCCAACTTGTTGCATCGTTGCTAAACTCTCCCGAGAGTGAAATGTCGAAGGAGCCCGCTCTGCAGCTGGTTCTCCCGGCATGACCTTGCTCGGGAGCTTCGGGGTTGTAAAGGGAATGGATTGTGCTGGGAAAGTAGTTCTGGTCCCTGGCCACAATTTGGGAAATAAGCCGGAGAGCTTCCTGCCAGCGACTTTATTAGATAACCTGGCAAGAACAAAAGCTCCCAGCCAGGGAGCGTGCTGCTTCAGAGCCCCAAAAGAGCTTCTTCCCGGGGTTCTGTGTAATGCCACCACGCTTCACTATTCGCTATTAATATTTTATCAAGCAGAAGAAGAAAGTTTCCCTTTGAAGTTACACACTAGTAAATCGGCTTCTTATTATAGCATTAAAATAGTGACAGTTTTGCTTGGGGGAAAGGGAGGCAGGCAGCCCAGCTACAAATACTATATTGGAGCAGTTAATAACTTTAGGAATAAGCAAGTGCTACAAAATAGAAATTTACTTTCTGTGGCCCCTAGAGCTGAACCTGCAACAGCTCTGATCTTGTTCGTTCATTCTTTCATCCTTTCTGAGCCTAACACAAACCCTTGAGGGAGCACTTCAGGCCTAGCTGGTACCAAGTGCTAAGGTACCATACAAAAGAACGTTTTCAGGATGACGTGCTGGGCTAGCTGGGAAGAGAGATGGAAACATACTGGGCTTAGACCTAACTTTTTCTATCAATTACTGTAATATGGGAAAAATGCGTATATGTCTTTATTGTGTAGTTACAGCTGGCCAGGCTAAAAGCTTGTCTGGGAAAAAAATCTCTTTCCTAGTGGACACTAAGGAAAGCACTCTGTCTGCTAAGTGTAATAAGAACTGACCATCACACAGTGTTGTAAAGATGAAAAGTGCTGTAAATGTGTCACTACCTGTTATGCGGTTTATGTGAGAGATTTGCAGCCATCAAGAGAAGCTGCCCATAGGGAGTACATTGGGAATTTGGGAAAGGGGATTGTATTAGAAGAGGATTGGACATACGGATCCCGGTGTAATCCTTCCCATGAAGCGCTTTTTTGAAACCTCTGTTATCGGTGGCAAGACAGTACAATCTAAAGACATACCCATTTGGTCTGCAGGGTTATCTCTGTTTCCAGGATCAAAATGGGTCTCAGCAGGACACTCCAGCTGTAAGCACAGAGAGGGAGGCGGGGAATGCCTTTGCTCTCCGGGTCAGTGCGGACACCATCACCGAGACCGAGCAAAAGTCTGACGCGTTGGCTTGAGCAGCAGGAAAAAAAATAAATTAGAAGCGTTTACTAAGAACTAGTTGTCCAAGCGGTGTTTTGCAACGAAATGTCTTTTGATGGGTTTGGCTGAAAAGAAAACTTCATGCTGATCAGCTGATGGCAGGTTTAATTTCATCTTGTTTTCCCTCGGGAGGCCTTGTCTGCCCCACTTCATTATCTCTTTGCAATTTGTTCGTTTGGGAAGGACTTTTTTTTTTTTTTTTGGTCGTTGCTTTTTTAACTACATGTTTGCGTAGCTACTGGCATAACCTCAAGTGGATCTGTCAATAATGACTACCTCATAAATTGCTAACGAAGAGATGTCCTGTGCAGGCACGGGGAAGTGCCTGGGTGGGTGTCTCAGGCCTGATGCTGTTCCCTGCCAAAGCTCCTGCCCTTTCCAGCCCAGGTGAGACCCCTGCTCCTTCCTGGCTGTCCCCAGCATCCCTCTGGGGGAAAAAAACCAATGTCATTACGCTGATTTCATGTGTATCTTCAAAGGTCTCTGATGTTTAGAGCTAAAAGCTTGGTGGTCTTATCCCTCGTTATATCTAGCTTATGTTTTATCCTTAACAAAAATGAAGTGAACAAGGTAATCCTTTCAGTTAATAAGTTAAGGAATCAATAATAATGCTAGATACCGTGATTTTCTTTCTGCTTTGAAATTTGGCTTAGCAAACTCTGTACCTTCAGCTCCTCTGCTAGAAAATGGCCAGACGATCCCCTTTGAAGTGACGGGCTCTTTTATGGTTTTTTATCTGTTAATAGTATTTATAATCTAATGGAGAACAACTTTCCAAATCTGTTTGAAATGTTTCCAAGCTGCTTATCACGATGTAGCATTATAATCCAGCACTAATTCACATTAGCCAAGGGCTGGATTTCAATTAATAGTTGCAATACTTAAGTTTATTTAGCTAAACCATTGGAATTGGCATGGTGTTCACAAAATTAGCATGCAGTTGCATAGTTTTCTTCCACGTTCCCTTTGTGGCTTTGGACCAATTTTGTAACTTGTGTACAAAAAATCAGGTTGGTTTTTTTTTGTTTGTTTTTTTTTGTTTTTCAACACAGAGGGCTCTGAAGAGAAATGAGGCACATGTTTCCTTGGTACCAAATCTTCCTCTATTGCCTTTTCAAACCCTGACAGAAAGGAATAGCATGAAATCCCAGTCCCAGTACTGTCTTATGTGTTTAAGGCCAGACTTGCCCTGGTGGTAACAAACCCAAGATACGGGAAAGTGACAATGTGCAGATCAGAAAGTGCATTTCAGAATGTGCCATCGGGCTGAGTTCAAAGTGATTCCTTTTACCATGTCATCCTCTAAATTACTTGAACAGGATTCACTCATTCTCCTGGCGTTTCTGTGCATATTACACAAGTGCCCTGCAGTACAAAACACAAATAAACATCAAAGCAGGGGAAATAATTTGACTTCCTCATCTTTTTGGATGTGTCATTTTTATATATATATATATAAAAATATATAATTCCTGAAGTAGCCTGTGGCTTATATTAAAGTGCAAGCATTTGAAATAAAGTGACAGGGGTTTATCTTCCTGGGAAAAAAGGAAACTTCCAAAGTGATGTGATCAGATCCTAAAGTCTGAAAAATATATAATAAAAGAGTGGAGGCCTCCCTTCAACAGAACAAGCCTAAGCAATAAAATGAAAATTTTCCTAGTTTTACTATTTTCCTTATGCTCTCTGCTACGGGGCAGGACCTTAACGGTTTCCCTGGGGAGCAGATGGATGAGGGAGACCAGAAGCACCTGTAGCTCTTCTGTAGTTCTTGAGCTTGTCATATCTCAGTCCTTTCCCTGTCTATACACTCTAATTTTGGGTGGTATCTCTATGTCCCGCCAGTAGCTGCTGCAGGACCTGGGCAATGTTCATTATTTCAGGGTGTTCATGGTTTAGTGACTGGCAGCAATGGAGTAATGGGAAATAGAAGGTATCGGCAGCAGGTATCGGCAAGCAGTGTTTTTATGGAAACAGCTTCACATAGACTCATATGATGCTTTTAAAAGAAATCAGAAAGGAAAACAGGAAAAAAGCGTGCTCTCCTGTGCTGAGAAGGTGTGTGGGTTCGGAGCAGGGCTGGGAGTAGGGGCGAGCGCTGTGGGGCCCGTCCAGCCTTCCCTCTCGCCGGGCTCGCCACCAATTAACCCGCCCACTCTTGCTCCTGGTGTTATTAAGAGGGGTCGAGATGCGCAGGGGTGGTTATTGTGCCTTTACGTGCCGCAGGAGAAACTGAGAGCGTTAGGTACTGTGCTGGACGCCAGGCTGCCCAAACCAGTTATCGGGTAATTGCTGAGAGAAAGGGGCTTTTTGGAAACTTTCTCCTGAGTGGAGGAGCTGCGGAGCTGCGTTTTGAAGCTGGCGATCTGCTGCTGAGGTTGTTTCTCGCCTTTGGGCACATTTGGTCTGCGTTTGCGTTTCCCTGTCACCATTCAACTGCATGCATTTCACCGCATTTGCTTTGTATTTTGGGGTTGTAAGTGTGCAAGAAAGCCTGAGTGTCTGGGAAACCTCCATGTCCATTCACCCGGTGCCTGCCAAGCACCGTGTTCGCTGGCAGCGTGCACATCTCGCCTCTCGCTCCTTCTTTGTGTGTCCCTGCAGCCTGCTTTGGAACCTCTTAATGCAGAGGGATGAGCCTGGGACTGACCCCGCCGTACGTTATCACTTGAGCGGAGATGAGATGTGTCACCCTGTCGCTCCCCAGCCCACCCTGGGATAATCCGGGCTGGCGGCAGCAGGGTGCAAAGCCGCCCGCTCGCCCGCGGACAGGCGATGGTGTCAGCAGGAAGGCTGCTGCTTCAGCATCCGCTCTGATCCCCTCGCTTAACGGCTACCGCCTTTGTCTAAAGCCGCTCAGGGGTGCGTGTTTGCTTGCCTGTCACTTTTGATCATGAGCAAAATGTAACCTCGAAAGCGTATGGTTCTCCCAAAAGGGCACCTTGAGAAGCTGAGCGCCTTCGGACGCTCGGTGAGCCATCGTGCTCCTCGCAATCCCATTTTCGCTTGCTTATCTGCTGCAGCGGTTTGGGCTGCGTCCTTCTGTTGCAGGGCACAGACCTGGCCCCAAGCTTTGTATCTCCGCTGGCTCACAAGTATCACCCCCTTCAACCCATGCACAGTTCCCGAGTAGCAACAGCTTTGATATTTTCTGGCTGGAGCAGCACAGAGTCATCTAACTCTAGGTGTTTCATTACTCGAATTGCACTGGGGAAATACAATGCTTAATGGCTTTGTATCACTTGATCTAACGCTCTCCTCTCAGGCCACGTAACGTGACGTGTAGGAACGGTGTTGAATTTGCAGCCTACTAAAATTTTTCCTTGTCCTGCTGGGACTTGCTCTCTCCCATTGCTCACCAGTTGGCAGCACGTTGCTGCTCTGGTGAGGAGGATGGAGCCATTCTGGAGTTGCTGGCTCTGTCCTCCTCCTTCCCTCCGACCGTCCTGCAAGACGGTAGAAAATTACGTGGCTGCTTTCCACGAGAAACTACAAGTCGGTGAAATGTAACATCTCGAGTAAAGAACAGCTTGTGATACTCTGCGTTTCAGCTTGGCTTATTTGCTTGTTTACTCACTAATTTTTTTTAGCTTCAGCAACTTGCAATGAAATCTCAGTTATTAGCAGGAATTAGCAGGATTTGGCTGCTTGGCTTTCCAGAGTAAGCTCATTTGCTTTTGTATAGGCCATGTGCAAATACATATGAAATCAGAATTTAAAGAACAAGAAGTTCATAAGAAATATGGACAGCCTAATATAAGCCGTATTGTCAGTCTAAAATCAACATGTATTTTCATGCAACCTCAACCAGATCAGGCCCTGGTTTGACCAGGGTGCTGGGCTCCAGAGGTCACTTCCAGTCTAAATCATTAGATTATAAGGATGAGTGTCCCCTTCCCATCGGCATTTCCTCTCCTTTCCTCTCCAAGAAGGATTATCTTTCTCCTCCAGTGCTACCGTGGACTTCAATGTCTTTTTCTTTTTTTCTTTTTTTTTTTTTATCTGCTGCCTCATCTCCAAATCCTGAAAACTTTTTACTGTTTTCTACCGATTTGCAGGTTGAAGCTCCCCTCCGTCCCCCGTGAGGACCGTTTTCCTTGTTCTTTCTCTACACCATCAGGTGCTCTTTGGCTGCTCCTCATTCCAAACACCCTTGGTTTAATTTACCATTCTTGCTCTAGACGTCCTTTGCTCCCTGTAGTTAGCAGATGCCTTCAGCCCCTAATATCTGTGGGGGAAATTGTCAGAAGCATCATCTGTGGCGTGTGATGATTGATATGTCCCAAATGCCCTGTTTATTCTTTCTGCCCTCGGAGTCCGTTACACCAGTAAAAGGCACTAATTACGACTCGAGACCAGCTCCGGTTGGCATGAGCAGAGCTGAGAAGGGAGATTCATCTGGAGCGAGTAAGGATGGAGCGGATGATACTCATCCTTCCCCAGGTGCTGCCAAAGGCTGGTGGCTCCTTGGTGGTAGTGGTTAGTGCCTGTCCAGGAAAGCTGCTCATCGCAGGCGGTGCTGGGAGCCGTTCTCCCCTCTCTGCCCTTAGCCCTGTAGCATCCTCCTTTTCTCTCCGTAAATGTGTTCTCTCGTGCACCCTTTGTACATGATGTGTGGAATTACTAGTGCTCACCACTACAGGGCTATCCACATCCCACTTCAGTACGGTTACCTTTCCACTGGTTTCCTTTTTATAATACCGGCAACATGGTTTTTATGTGAGCTCTTTTCCAAATGCATTCTAGAAACAATTTCTGGGACTCCAGAAAACATCGTGGGTTTGTTAACCCTCATGCAATGCAGAATGCTGGTGGGATTCAGTCAGGAAAATAATGAAAACTGCAAAGGATGGTTCAGATAAAATAAAATAATGGTTCAGACATCCCTTGGCGGCATTATATGTTCCTCACAGCTTTGTATGCTATTTATAGCAATATATTTGGCAACGCAGATTAAAGACATTCTTCTTGCAAGACTCAGATTTGGAGCTGGAAAAACCAGGCTATCTGTGTGTCCGTGTGCAGCTGCACATGGAATGCTGAGATTGCATTTGTGTGGGGGTTTCTGGANTGGAATGTTGGTGTTTTGTTTTTGGGGGGGTTTTTGTTTTTTTTTTTTTTTTTTTTTTTTTTTTAGGGAAAACCCCATTTTATGTTGAAGTTGGCTTTGTGTATTTCAAAGATTCCGTTTCTCTCTGACTTTGCAGTTTGACAACAGAGGCTTTCAACTCTCATTTGATCGCTTCTGTAGTGGCTTTGAGACCACCTCTTGCTCTTTCCTCAGCTGCGCGCACCAGCTGGGCACGGCAGCCCTGCTCCCAGAGGAGTTTTTAGCTGAGCCGTGGGCAAGCAAAGGCAGTTTGCCTCTGACTGTGGCTACCGGGGCTTGGGGAGCGAGGGAGTCCCTTTGCATCCAGTGTTGTTACAACATTTTCTGCCTACTGCAGCCACGCTCCTTCTGCCGCCTCTAATCCTGGCCAAGAGGGAGGGTTGTGGAGGGTGTGGGTCGGGCTGTGAGTTGTAAGTTAGTGGGACATCCTACAGACTGTCACCTTGGGTTCACAGCATGGGTGAGGAGCGTTAAGGCTGTTCCTTACCCAGCCACATTATTTCTTTTTACTTCTGTTTTTGTTTAGCCTGAAAACGTGCAACGAGATTCATGGGCTTAAAGGGTGGGAGGACAATGTTGGCCCCTCACTGCTGTTTTATGCTGAGCTGGGTGGGTTTAATAGCCAGAACCCAAATGCCTGTCTCCAGGGATTTTGTGTTTGGGGAGTTCACAAGGAGCAAAGATTAGAGATTTCATACCTCCTTAGGAGCACCTTTGCCATCAAAAGCCAAAGGGACTAACGGTTCCGAGTCATTTAGAAGTGTAGAAAAATTCCACCCTGAATCAGATCTAGACTTTTTAAGGCTGTGAGCATGCTATAAATAAAAATAAAAACCTAGGGGAGATCAAAATGTAAAGAGGCTATGCCGGCACCTGCCAAAAGAAAAGACAGACTCATTTCTTTATCTTACATCTCTTACATAAAATTCCTACACAATTTCTGCTTTAATAAGTTTTATACCTTTTTACCCAAGAGATTTCTCAAGGCTCTGGTCCAGTTATCAGCTTCAGACTTTAGTGAGGGTCAAATCTGGTGCTGGGCTCCTCATGCTAAACAACCAGTCTGTTGTCAGCCATCACTCAAACCTCTGATTTCTCCCTTGACTCAAAAAAGTTTCCCCCCCCCCTCATTCCTTTTAGCACACTCTGCACTTTTCCTCTAGTTTTCTGGTTCTCTTGAGCTTTAAGAGTATTCTGGGATATAATAAGAGGAAAGATAAAGAGTTGATTTAGTGCTTAGCAAATATTGGAAGGAGATTTGTGCATGTGATTAGAATTTATTTGTTCTCTTCTTATGTAGCAGAGGGTTATGTAGAAGAGGGTTTGATGTAATAGCTAAGAACATATGTGGCAGAAGTTGATGAAGAAGGCTTTTCAATATTTGACAGACTATGAATTTAAAATTAGCAACTGCAAGCCATAGTTAGAGAATCTTTTATGGGCCAGAGAGGGATTTCTTACCAGTGTAGATATGGCTACAGTCAATAGGTACAGATCCATGGCATGCGGCTGCAAGGAATTTGAGGTGTGCCAGAAACATCCCAAGAAATGCAATGGGGAGAAGTGTTTGGAAAAAGAAGATGAGATTATCCAGCAATTTGAAAAGTTTCCGTCTTGACTTGTTTGGCATCAAGCCCTCATTCAAGCCTCGTTCTGCGTGGGCTGGGGAGCAGTGAGCGGCTACAGCTCCATAAAGCTGAGTTCTGGCTTGGGACAATGGTCTCTGAAGCATCTTCTGGACTCATGCATGTGTGAGATAGGCTGGAAAAGCTGAGCTGCTTTGGTGTCCAAACTGCAGCATGTGGGTGTCATTAATATGTTGGGAAGGAAAGACCTCATTGGTCCATGATGTACAAAATGCAAAGGCACAGAAGAAAGGAAGGAAGCCAAGGGTGATATAAATTGGAAAGAGAATAAGAAAACTGGATATTTAGAAAAGGAAAGGATTGTTTGAACAGATAGTCTTGTAAGAAAGTGATATAAAAATAAACTTAATTTGCTTCCTAACATGACATTGCAGCAGCATAAGGTTGGAATAAATCTTGAAATGGTTTATTGGAAGGAATGTAGAGTAAAACTTGATCAAATTGTTTGTGTGTAAAGAATGAAAGAACATATAGGAAAATGGAGTTGTATTGAAGAAAAAGTATGTTACAGAAGGAAAACAGACATGTGGTTCTAGTTCAGCAAAGCCTCTAAATGATGCTTTCGTCTCTCTCACTGCTGAACACGAGGGGAATTTGTAATGAGCTGGCGGGAAAGAAGGTGCAGAGTCAAACCTCAGACCTGTGGAAACTGAGGAACTGGATGGATTAAAGGGACTGGGGGTGCCCAAGGGACACGGCCACCGCTCACTGGCTTCAGTGGGGACAAAGCAGTTGTGGCTCACATGCCAGCTCCAGCACCTTCTAGGGTTTGCTCCTGGGTCAGCACTTAGTGATTCCCAAAGGGAGATGAGAGCAAGTAAAACGCCACTGCCCTACAATTAAAATATTGAAAACTTACCCAAATTAGCTATCAAATTAGAACCTCCAAAGCATTTTAAAATGTTTTGTTGATTCTTGTTTTTGATGGCAATGAGAGCAACAGAATCTGAGAAGTTAATGAAACACATTTGAAGTGAGATATTGTTAGCAAAGTACAGTGTTTTTTGTCAAGATTTATGTATGGTAGGGAAAAAAAAAAGAGAGTGAGAGTATAGCAAGCCAGATGAACTGTCAGACCTAAAAAGTGTCGTCATTCTGGAAGCAGCTGAAAAAAGTCAATAGAAGACAATTGACTTTAGATAAATTGTCAAAAAAATGTCAGCACTTGAGGTTCAGAGAAGGGCTCTTGACAATGGAGACCTATGGTTTTCCTTGATAAAAGTCTGTTAAGATTATTAGCAATGCATTGATAGAAAGTTTATAGCGCAGCTTTGAAAATAAATGATGAAAGGAAAATGACAAAGAACCGCTCTGCCAGAGGTAGGAGAGATAGTGTTCTGTAGCAAAATGACCTCTGATAGGGAGGGAAAATTGGAAAGCAAGTAATTGAAATACATTTTTCTTGATTTCTTCTTTTTTACGATCACCAAATGCTACGATATGGAAGGCAAAAGAAGTTTAATGTAAGTGTATAATTCCTAAAAGAGAGTAACTACTGTGAAACTTGAGGTACACAAACGACTGCTCTGGTAGCAATAGTGCTTGTACCTCCAACGACTCATTTTGCGATCTTTGCTTATAATGGTGGCTGTTTATTCATGTCAGTTGTCCATTTGCTCTTTTCCATGTGCCATAAAAAAGAGTGAGAAGAAAAACAGAGTTTTACAATGTTTTCATTCAATAAGCCTGGGGTGCCGCAATACACTCCTGAAATCCAGCAGGACACAGAAATCCTGGGTCTGTGAGGTTGTGAGTCGGGTTACGTGGTAAATCAGAGCACTCTTTAATCCTTCAGAAATCCGTTTTTGGGAAAAGGCCTTCTGTGGCATTCACTGCTCCTGCCAAGCTGTGCTGAAAGCAAAGTGTTGATGTTGTTAAAATGGCCTGGACATTTCTGTGGATGCCGTGAATACGTTGGGCTGGCAGATGAAGGGTTGAAACAATTGGTCTGCCTTAAAAAGAAAGTCAAGAATTATGTATAAGCACTCTTATCCCAGTGCCTGAGCTTTGGCAGCAGCAGGAAAGCTCCTTGTAGACAGGTTATTCCTAGTCAAAAGTTTCTTATGCTGTCCTCTGGAATAGTAATACTCACAGAGATGGGATGCTAACCTGAGTGGACTTCCCACGTCCATCAACGTGCTGATTCCTGGGATTTATGTTTACTTGGCTTCAAATTCCTTGAAGCTACTAAAGTGGGATGTAGGGTTTGCTCTGCATCGGTCTGAAGGAGATCTGCATGCGGAGTAAAATACGATGGTTGAAGGACCATATCTTGATATGATTTATTTAACTCATGAAAAATGTAAGAAGATTGAATTATATTGGCACCATACATCACATTGCTGGGTGAAAAATTAAGATATATTAATGGAATTTAAGTGACTAGTTTCTCACGGACCTTGCATTATGATTAGCCCAGCTGTCTCTGCAGTGTGCTCCGCCACGAGCATGAACAAGAAATCAGCAGACAGGTTATCTAAGTGCTTTAGGAACTCCAAACTACAATAAAGAGGTATGCGGCTATTAGAGTCACGTCTGGTCTGCATTTTAGTGACACCAAACTTTGATAGCGTGGCAGGAAAAAATTAACAGGGAGGATTTGCAGTAGGGAGGAGACTGTATGTGAGACTGGAAGGATTTTGTTCCAGTCTGAGGAACAAAGTTAAGGCAAATTGCAGGACAAAAGGAAATTTGAAGTGTGTTCTCTGAAATACTGTAATTTGTCAGTAACAGCAGAAGGGGAGAGACAATACCATTAATCAGCAAGAGAGGAAGAGCTCTTAAGTAAACCATCAAGAGGCCTGTTATTAGAAAACTCAGGGAAGAAAAATAAGCTAGTTAAGAAACACTGTATTTAAGGTTGTTTTCTAATCCTAATTTTCAGTTATGTATTTTAATTCTTTTTCTAAATATTTTCATGTCTGTCTCCAAAGGGCAATCATCTTGAATAAAAATAATTTGAATTTATATTAATTGCATTTTATAATTTTTCAACCATTCTTTTTCTACTCAAATTTTCATGAAACATATTTTAATTCTCAACTCAAGTCTTCAAAACCAAACCAAACTGGTAAATTCAATAGCGCAGTTTATTAGCTTTACCATCCCTACTTTTGACCTGACCCCTTGTGCCACGTTTGATTCGGTGGTTGCAATTTCAGGTTTCTATGCATGGTAAAATTGCGTCTAAATGGTGCGGTTCCCGTTAGAGCATGGCTGGATGGTGCTGTGCTTCCTCCATCCAGGCTTTTCACCTGGTGCTCGCTGCATGCTCGCACTGCGCAGCATCAGGGCCGGGTTTTCAAGGAGTTCTTGAAAATGTCATGTAAGATGCAACCACACAAATTACCAATTCAAAGGTTATGGATAGAAAAGAGCTGTCCAAGGAAAAACTACATCATGTTTGAAATCTAGACTGACTAAGTGGCTTAAGAGGGCAAAATTTAATTAAATGCCTGGAGCCAGCCTGAACTGTCGGGAATAAATCTAAATTAAATATGATTACAAAGTGATCTAATAGAATGAGATAAGTTATACATAAATTAGACATAGCTTGTGCGACAGAAACAAATCAACAGAAAGTCCTTGGGTGTATATCAGCCCTAGTACATTTTTATGACACAGATCAAAATAGGATGAGAATTCCTGACTGTACGGCAGAAAGGAGCCTATAAACATGATTGACAAATCTGCCAACAAAAGTTGAGTCTGTGCAGGGCGGAGATGGATCGTGCAGAGGTTTCTGTATAACACGCTCTTACTTGCCGAGAGGTTATAAATTATTACAAAAAGGCTGGGTTGCTGCTCTGGTTCTTTTAATAGTGGAAATGGTGGTAGATTTAAATGGAGAACACTTGATACAGAAATTGGGTGTCATTCCCTAAGCACTCTTAATGGTTTTACCTTACTTTCTGCCAGCAAACATGGCTTGTGACCCCAAAGATAAGCTGGAGAAATTGTCTACTAAATTGGAATGCTCTTTGTGATTAAAGCAGGTCACAATTAACAGAGTAATCCAAGGATTTGATCACTGATAAAAACATTTTACAGCATGCTTTTGTGTTACAAAAAGCAAACTGTAATTAACTTGTAGCCATTGCTTGAGTAGAGCCAATAAATAAACTAAGATGAGGTTGGACACTTAGCAAATTTTATCAGCAGAAAGACAAACCAAATCAAAAGACACGTCTTCGATGACAAACATCAATGTTAATACAGCTGGCAAGAGCCAGCTCTTCCCCAATTAAAACGGCTTCGAAGAGAATTCCCAAACTTCTATTATGAGATAAATAACCTTAGAAAAGGGGAAAGTGTACAAATAGTGCAATTCTTGTTGTTCAGGCTATTGCCCTTTGAATATTTGTGCATTAATTATTATTTCTCTTAGCACAGTGACACACCATAGGTTTGGGGGAGAGAAGCGCGTAAAGAGCGGACTCAAGGTAAAAAGGGCCAGTGGAATGAAATGTTTGAAATTTGACTGTATCACTGATTTTTGTAAAAGGAAAATGTGAACAGAGGAAATGTCAGGAGGTAGGTGAGGCTGCCTGCGGAAATGCAGTCTTGTTGGGACAGTGATGTGAGACTGTCTGATTCTGGATGGCAAAATAGCAGAGTTTGGTGGTATCAATCCGTTTACTCCTGAACAGATGTCAAGATCAAAAAATATGCAGCATTTTTGCTGAAATCCTCCTGGTGTAGGTTTGGAGGTTGCCCAGAGGCAGGGTAGCCTGGAGCACTGTGTGCTTTGAAATGGTCCTTCGGTGTCAGGAGCTGGGGCTGTCGCGGGGCTGCAAACTCTCTCCCTGGTGGCACCACGTCTCGTGCGATGGAAGAGAGGATCTTGTTCTCTATTTGCAATGGGAAAATAAATGTCTTGCTGAGATAAAGATGGCATTTACTTCAAAGCCAGAAGGAAAAAAAAAAATCCCTTTTTTTCTGGTCTGGAAGTGTGACGTTGCTTGTAGGAATCTGTACTATGGTCCTTGGGACAGTGTAAAGGTACCTGTCATGTTCTTACCTCCCCAGATAACCACGTTTGGGCAGTTTTCTCAGCCTGAGCAGCACAGCACAGGTATTCAGCGATTCACTGCGATGAATTGTGATGGTGATGGGGAGAAATAGACCCCATGCTTAGCTCTAAGCCTTAGCGCAACAGAGGTTGGATTTCTTGTGAAATCCTGGCTCTTGCAGCCTATGTTTCATTACTTGGTTGCACGGCCTATTGCAGAGACTGATGATCAGCAAAATAAGACTGTCAAGTACCCCCCGAGCTTTCTCTTTCTTTTGGGTAAAAGCATGATGTTGCCTTTTATTTTCTAGTCCTTATCTTGCTTTTTTAGTACAGTGTGAACCGATGCTGGCATGGGAAAACGTGACAGTTCCCTGAATCAGCAGTCATAGGTTTAAGAATGAATAGGGCTTCTGTGGGAAATTTATTAGGCTTAGAAATAGAATTACAATGTTGGTGGATAAAATATAGGGGAACATAACCTTGCACAGAGAAAACAAAGCAGTTTTCTCCCCAGTTCTCTACCTACTTTTCAAAGTTGACTCTGTACAATCTCAAACTACTATATCCCGGCCATGCTTATAATTATTATTACTCTTATTTAAGACCTTTCTCCATTTTTGCTCTGCCCCTGCCTCTACTGTGTCCTCAGCAACTGGGTGTGCTTGTGGCAATGTCACAGGAATGATGTCCACAGCTGTCTTTAGTGGTGGAGGCGAGAGACGAGCACTTTTAAATGAGTGCTGTAACTCGGTGTCCTCTGCAGGAGGAGTGGAGCGGATCCAGGGGATCTGGACAGTCAGCAATTGCCATATCATTTCCCTTCCCTGGCTGGTATGGGACTGGCTGATGCTTTGATCTGAGCAGAAAAAATGTCTTTGGGGAAACGGCTTCATAAATCACATCCCTATAACATTAAGCAGGTTGTAGCCTCAGGACCTGGATTTTGCCCAGTAAGTGTGACTTGATTTGTACTTTCCTTGCACAGCTCCTCTTATTCTTATTTTAAGCACCAGGCTGAGTCCTCAGTAGGTCAGTGCTGCTTTGCTGAGGGGTTACACTCAAGCCATGTGGCTGAGCACAATGGTGGGACATCCCGCAGGAGATGTGGGTGGAGGCACCTCTCTCACCCGTGGGACCTGCAGGGCTGGCCCCAGGCAGGTCCAACCATGTCTTACGCTTCATAGGTGCAACTGCAAATACAGAATCATAGAATGGTTTGGCTTGGAAGGGACCTTAAAGACCACCCAGTGCCACCCCCCTGCCCTGGGCAGGGACACCTCCCCCCAGCCCAGGTTGCTCCAAGCCCCGTCCAACCTGGCCTTGAACCCCTCCAGGGATGGGGCAGCCACAGCTTCTCTGGGCAACCTGGGCCAGGGGCTCACCACCCTCACAGCAGAGAATTTCTTCCTAATATCTAATCTAAATGTCGCCTCTTCCAGTTTAAAACCGTTACCCCTCATCGCTACACTCCCTCTAAGGGTCCCTCCCCAATCCTGTTCTCTCTCACCTGCAAAGTAGGGAGCCGAGCTGAGCAAATACTTTCTAATAGCTCATTTATTTGACAAACGCAGCCTTTTTCTCTGCATGAGTGTCCCTAAGTCAGCTGCAATTTGAGTTTACGCTGTGGTTGGCCGGTTGATGGCTAAAATTTGAAATTGGAGCTCTGGTGTGGTGGCTGCTGGCAGAAGCACAGCCTCTGTGGCTCAGCTGCACCAGTTCATTTCCTACCACGGGGCTGCTGATTTAGAGGTTGCTTGAGCCGGGTGAGTGTGTTTTCAGGAATATTTGATTAAATCTCAGTTACACAAACACCTGAGGAGAGAAAGTAGAGAACTGGCACAAATGCAGCTGATCTGAACTCATTCAAACAAACATTTGCTGAGCCACCATGGGGACCTTTTTTATTGCTTTTGTATTTGAATCCCTTTCCTCAGACAGCCTTATTTGTTAGAGATATCCATACCTGAAAAATGCAGTACAAATACTCTGGGTCAGATTTACAGCTGACTTTGCTGCCCTGATTCATCTGGGGATTTGTCCGTCTGTACAAAGTTAGAGGGGTTCCTGATCAAAATGCAGCAAAACACATTCATAGATTAGGTGTAAAAAGAATTTACTTACAGGGCATTAGTCATTCTCACCGTTTCTAGTAACTGAGGTTGTTGGTGAAGTTAAATATCCTTAACTCAAACCCAGAGAAAAGCCAGGATAAGTAATTGTTTCTTGTTGGCATCTTAATTTTGGAGCTCGGCTCAATCTATTTGGTTGCTTTCTCACGGACCTAATAATTATTTTGTTTGATATCCTGACCCTAGTCTGTAATCATTCTGCAGTTTCATTAAAGAGAACAGGGTATCAAGATAAATCAATCAGCCTTTTCTCTTCATCATGGGGCATCTTTCTCCTGCCGAGGAAGCAGTTCTTTGTCACTTGCTTCACTTTGGCATCCCTTAGCTGCTGGTTTTGTTACATCTTGGGTTGCTGCTGAATTGGAAACCCAGGAACACTCTTGTCTTGGGTGCAGAAGAAGCTGCTCCACGTGTTGTCAGAAGAAGCTGTAGCTGCTGCCTTCTTTCAAAAAAAAAAAAAAAAGAAAAGTGCTCTGGCAGTGCCCATGACCCTTCTTTATGAAGAGACGGGCAGAGCCTCGTGTGCCCTGCTCTTACGGGTGCTGGAGGGAGAATGCTCAGTTACTGCTGTTGCCCAGGGCTGGGGGGAGGATGCTCGGTTACTGCCGTATCCCATCTCTGGCGGGCAGCAGTGGGCACACCGCCCACATGGGCTGGGGCCACCGGCATCCTCCAGCGCTGGCCGAGACTTGGCAGCAGCTCTGGTCTTGGACTTGATTTCCATTTTTATTACTGCTGCACTTAAAAAAGGTTAGTTATATCTGTGTTTACGTTTGCGTCTCCATTGTTAGCCATGACCTAACGTGCCACATTTTGCTGTTGCAGCACCCAAGTGAAATTGCATTTCTTAATAAAGAAACTCAGCTATACGGCGTTTGGAAGGTGCTCTGCAAAAAAATGTAATAACTGCTTGTTCACCTGTCAAAGTGGAAAGTAAGTTTGGTTGTTGCTTCGAGCACAATTTTTGCTGCTTGTGTGCCATATTTGACTCAGATTTAATATTAATAAATCAGAATTCATGAAAAAGGCTGCTCCTTTTTATAGCATTAAATGGATTTTGAATACTGCACTGAATTGACAAAAATGGCACTGAAGGCAATGATTGCACAGACTGCAGACCTTTAGACTGCATTTGAAAAGGATTTAAATGCATTCTAAAGTTGGCTTTCAAATATTTGTATATTTTCTTACCCCTTCCTTCCCCACTCTCCCTCTCCCCCAAAAATCATGAATATAATTTCAAATATCTTGGAAAAGTCTTGGCATAAATATATGTAAATTTTAAACCTGTTTAAAGGGATATTGTCAAATATTTTTCTTTAAACAGCTTCCAACATCTTTGTTTACTTCTCTTGCTTGCATGCTTTGCAGAAGTGCAAAAATATAATCCTCCTTGACCCATTAAAGCCTTTTTCCATTTATCAAACATGGATTTTCTTGTGTTTCTACTAGAGCTTGAAATTAACAGAGCTGTGCTGATAATTAAAATACAAATGATCAGAGCAGTAGCCTTTTCATATGTAGATCATCTCATATAAACATCTAGGTAGCTATCTGTAGCTGTTACGTATCACTTGTATTTATGCATAAAAATGGAAGGAAGCTTGCTTAATTCAATTAAATCTGTTTTTTTTTTTTTTACTGGTTAAGGAAAAAAGTCACCATAGAAAGGTCAGACCCTGGTTGGCAGCGGTTTGGTGCTGCATCTCCTGGCCCTGGAGAGGGGCTGGTGGGCGCTGGGCTCTGCCGGTGCTGTCACTCCATGGCGTTCCGGCTTCATGCCGAGCAGAAAAGCCTTTTACTTTTCCAGCATGAACATTTGTCCCTGCCTTGCTGCCTCCTGGCAGCACGAGAGACTCTGCCCCAGCCAGGCAAGATAACTTCTGCTGGTTTCTAAGGCAACCATCACCGGCACATCCATTCAGACACATTTCAGGAGGCAGGAAGAAATCAAACCCACACCCAAACTCCTCCTGCTTTTCCAGATCTGGGTAGTAGAAAATCATGTGACAGTTGCACGCACGCACACGTCTCTTGCCTGAGCATCTTCAGGAGACCGCTGCAAATGTGTGCAAGTGTCCTGAAGATGCTCAGGGGTGGAGGTGAAAGTAAATGTACTGCAAATAGACATTATCAATTAAAGAGCAAACCAAAGTGAAGTTTTCATGCATATGGACAGGCAGGTTGTCACCATCCACTGAGTCTCTTGTAGCATGTCAGTATGAGCAGAGAGCATCACCCTCTCTGTAATGAGGAAAGGCCCATGATGAGCGTGAGTGTCCAGAGCCGAATTTTGTTGTTTGACTCTACTTTTTACAGGAAACCACAAATCTGGGTGCTAATATCTCGCGTTGGCCCTGCCTGTGTTTGGAGACGTGCGGTTGCACACAGCCTGTGTGGGGTGTGCACGTCGTGTCTGAGTTACACCATCGAGGGCCATTTTTTGCGATTATGAACTTTCTGACATTATGATCTTTGGGATTACTGGGTTGAAATGAAACATCTAAGAGTAATGCTTAAACAGCAATGACTCTCGTGCTTGTACAGGAGTCTGTTTTGGCTGAATCTAGGCCAAGGAGATGTGCTTGCTAGACCAGTTACTTGAAGCCTGTTGTTAAACAAGAGAATTATTTCTTGGTACACGTGCTCCTATCCAGAGATGTCGCAGAGGTATGAGCCAAAAAAAGTTGCAGATGGCATTGCTTTGCAGGATTCCTGCTGGAGATTTTGGATGTGAGTCAGGTTGGGAACGACGTTCACTCTGCTCTGGCAGTTGACAGCAGTGAGAAGCATTTAGGTTTTGTACGTTAAAGCTTGAATGACTCAATGACCCCATTAAAAATACAAGAAAAAGAATTTGGTTTAACAAAACAATCTGTGTTCAAAATAAGTGAGCTGAGGTGACCTTCTGTCCTGTTACTTTGCTTCGTTCCTTTGGGAGGAAAGTACTTGACTGCTTTTTACAGCGGGAGGCGATAATGCATGAAACCGTCCCAATGACTCTTTTAGAAGAGCAAGTTTGGGGAAAAAAAAAAAAAATCTATTGGGTTGTGAGTGGTCTGTTGCTTTCTTAGGCAAGCAGTGAGTTTCTTGGGTGGCTGTAAACAATAAGATTTTATCCTTTGTCAGGGTCACCCTCTTGTTCGGTGTGTTGTACCCCGATGACAAGCGGAGCGCTGCAGGACGGGCGAGCGGCTGCTCACGCATGGCCACTTCCCAAAGTCACCGGGACCTCCAGCGGAGCGTAAGGCCAAGGGACGGGAATGTGGCAGGCTGCTCCTCGGGAGGGACAACCGGTGACGCTCACAGGCCTGGCTCTGCGAAGGGCTGGCTGAGCTCGCTGCGCGCTGGGCTGTGCCGCCGCTGGGGAAGGTCACCGGGGCTGAAACCCTGGATTGATTGTACTGTGGTACCTTGAATAAAGGTTAAAGAAAGAGTTTTGTACCATATGAAGTGAGTATTGATTTCCTGAAGGCAACTGGGAATTACGCTATGGCTACACTTTTTTGTACTGAGACAGTGTCACTTTTTTTTAATCTGTTTTTTTTTTTCTTTTTTTTCTCTTCCTTTTTTTTTTTTTTAAAGGGCCACGATGTTTCTTTAAGCAAGCTCTCTGCAGCCTTCAGTGGCTAGCTTTCCGGTTTTGCAAGTGATTGAAATGAGAGTTATGATTTTAATGTTCCCTGTTGCACCACCCACTGGTTCTGTGTCTGTAAGATTTCATTAGCTTTAATGATACAATAAAAAAACCCCTAAGTGTAATAATGCAGTGATGATAGAAAGGGAGTAACTCAAAGCAACTCAGAGCACTCCTGTTGTTAACGCGCTCCATATGAGAGCTTGTCTTTAAGTCATTCAGAAAGCAAAGCTGCAAGATTCATTTGATGCATTTTGGTGCGTCCAAGACTAGTATTTCGGGACTGTGCATGCAAACCTCTCTGTACGGGGATAATTTTGGCTTTCACTTGCTACGCTTGTATACACTGACATAGGGGATACCTATGTCAGTAAGCAGGTATCTGGCTGGGAAGATCAAATGACTGTGATTGAGCTTTTGCAGAAAATACCAGGGTGTACAGCGTGGCTGTACGCCTTGAAAAAGGCAGGAGAGGCACCAGAAGCGCACGCAGTGGTATAAATTAAGAGCTGTAGAACCACGGCTTACCCCCTCCAGCCCCAAACTTTTAACCAGCAGTGGCGCTTCTGATTCATAACTTCAATTTAGCAGGGCACAAATGCTGACTTCTTCTTTTTCAACCTATGGTTTATTCAGCAATCCAGGGCGACTACGAAGTTATTGCATGCTCTCAAATACTTCTTGCAGATAAGGTTTTGTCATTACTGAAATGTAACACTTAACACAGCCTTGCCTTGACATTGTCTGTCCCTGTCGCAAAACCATCACAGCTGTCCTTTTACTGTGACCATTCTGTAAAGAAGATGATGATTTGTAATTTATTTTTGCAACAGAATTACTCACTCCCTGTGAGTGAGTAAGCACAATTTTGCAAGGCTGATTTAACTTGTTTTCTTGTTTCAAGGACAGATATAATCCTATATTTACAAAGTAATTACATGGTCCTTCATGTATAGTACTTAGTCTGTGGAAGCTATTCATGGTATAATTTAAATCAATAGGTACCCTTTACACCTTCTCGTAACAGGTAAATTCTCCTCAAAATTTATGCAGTACTAAATACACCTTTACCCAAATGGCAGATACTGGTTAAAGTGACCGGCAGTTTTGCTACATTATAATTATGTATTCTTTCCATTGCTTTTCTTTGAAATTAATTCAGGTGCATGATTATTTAATGAGACTTTGGTTTTTTTTTTTCCTGAACTGATGTGCTGAGGAGGTTTATATCTGAAACCAAGGATTAGAAAATAATTTTGCAACCTCCTAAGGTGCCCACGTCACTCGTGTCTGTCCTGTAATGCCAAAAGCCTTTGCCAACTGTTTGAGCATTCAAAATAGTGATAACGATTTTTCATTCATTTAGTAAAAGAGAGGGGAGAAAATGGAAAAGAGAAACTGAAGTGACCTTTTGTGGTAAGCAGAAATGTGCCAATATTGAAACACAATTATCTGAAGTGCCTGTGGGTACCAGCTTCCTGTTGATAACCTGTGGTGCTAATTACCTGCAAGAATTCAGGGCAGATATTTGTGACTTGAATTAATTGGCTCTCGGGAAAGACAGCGCTTGCTGAGGCTATCGAGAGAAAGTAATACAGAACAGCAAGACGGAAAAGATGCTTGTGATATGACGGTGGGGCCTTTTGGTTCTGGTTTCCACCATTTTCCTCTGCATGTGTGGTTGTGCCGCAGCCTGAGTGCCTCAGCCGGTCTGTGAGATGCCATGTTTTATCGCACCCTTTTAACCTTCCCAGTGATTAGAAATGTGATTTGGTAGCTTTTCCACCTCTTTGTCCCTCTAAAGCCTTGCAGACCTGTGGGGCAGAAGCAAGGTGGCCAGTTAATCAAAATACAATGTACTGAAAAGGTCAAAATAGTAGAGCAGACTCAATATATTTTTCTAGAATGGGAGGCATTAATATTCTGTGTCTTCATAGACCACAGCATAATGTCAAGGACTGCAACATCTGAGCAGAAAATAGAAAAAAGGCGATAGATTCCCTTGACAAAGATTTTAATTAGAATGAATAATGATACAAAACTAACTAGTGGGGTTTTTTGCATGTCTCATTTTGGAAGATACATGGAGTTCTGTTAAGTGGCTCGGAGGATGCTTCGTTTTGCAGAAACCCAAATGGTCAGTACAGTGCATAAAATCAGCAACTTTGCTTTCGGAGGAAAAAAGTGCCCAAACGCCCGTTGCCGTCAGTGGAGGCAGGATAGCGTCACTTCTGTGGCCTGAGCTGCCCATGGCAATTCTGTGCCTAAGCCTTCCTTGCTCATCTCCTGTAGCTGAGCTAATTTGCACATATCCTGGTGAAGAAGTAAATTGGCGTTACATTTTAAAAGAGATTAGGTGGGATCAGGTTTTTCAAAGAGCTTGGTACCTACCAGGGTTTTAAAAAGCCAGCAAACTTTTGTGAGGGCTTGAATCCTGCTGCCTCTGAGCATCTGGCCATGGAGAGCCCCAGAAGATGCTGCATAATCCAGGGAAATTTTGCAAAGCTAATCTTCACTGCCATGCCGAAAAAAGCAGCTTGGGTGCTTCCACATAGCTGCTGAGCCACTGAAGACGTACTTTAAGCTTCAGAAATGCTCTACGACCCACAGCTCGGCCCCTGTGATCACAGCTAATACCCATACACAGCAGCAGCAAACCGGGGGCACCTCATTAGCTACCTCCATCTGCTTAGTTAATGCCACCTGACCGTGTCCTAAGTGATAGTCCCAGGGTCACACAACTAGCCAAAGCCAGGACTGGGCTGAGGGTGTGCTGACGGAGTCTTTCTGACCCGTGACTCCTCTGAAAAGGTGTATTTTGAGTCCTACTCCCCCGGCGAGGTCCCTCTCCCCGCGCAGGGGTGCACCTGGGCGAGCAGTGCTCAGGCAGGCAGACTGACCTTTCCTTCTGCCCTGGTGACAGATGTTCCTCACAGATATGTCAAAATGTGTTCTTTCTACTCCCTCTCTTCTTTTCAGGGTGTCTTTTTATTGATTAGTCCAGGCAGGTAAATCTGAGCCTAAAGTAATTACCTTCTCTTTGTTTCATAAGGTCCCTGGGCCCAATATATTTTAATGACTTTCCTCCTCTTTAATGGATATCAAATGACTCCTCGTGACGTCCATCATTTCTCCTCAGTGACACTGGTGGCTGGTTACAGCTGGTTCAGACAATTCTGGGCAAACAGGCCTTTTAAAGATAATTAACATTCAGGAAGGTCAGTTATCCTTGCAGGTCTGCATGCTGATGTGAGTAAGAGTTTAGTTACCCTTTATTGTAAACACCGAATTGAAAACCCTAAGCACAGCCAAATCCGTTTGTAATAATCCCACACAGGTATGGCTTTCGCTGCACAGCGTATGAATATTGAGCTTTTAATTTTTTTCTTCATTTTTTTTTCTACCAGCAAACTGCTCAGCTATTTCAATTCCTGTAAAATGTTTACAAATATCAGCTTTGCCTCCTGCCTGCCTACCCCAGCACTCACCTCCTCGGTGTAACTTTTGCGTTTCTTTGTCCCCCGGCAACGTTGGGGAACATTTAGTTAGGGCTTTTGGAGCCCTAACATATGAATCTACACCCTTGTTCATCTTGGCCTGCCTCCACGCTCCTCTCTCGACGAAGAGCACTCGCTCCTGCCCCGCACGTTTATCAGCCCCAGCCTGGCTCCTTCCAGCTGCGATTTATAGGGAACGTGTACCCAAAGGAAACGTCTTTGAAGGTCAGGTGGGAAGGGCCGTTGCAGCTTGTCAGGATAAGGAATAGTTAATGCAGTACTTTCCCATGCTTTCTTGTGGGTGTGTATGTATATACACACACATACACACGGGCATGTGAAAATATAGGCATGAGAACACGGGAGATGTGTGAGAGGCTTTCCTGAACTGGAGCTGTTGCGATGGGAATTGTGTGTGTTCTTGTGATACAGCTTCTTTACCAGAATACATTTAAAGAATTGCAAGGCCTGAAGATGATGGTTAGATGGTAGAATAGTTTTGCAGATACTGTCTTTTTATTTTGGCTGAAGAAAATGACTTGGTCTTTTTTATTGCATTTTTAAAAAAGATTGAGGCAGATACAGATTTAACCCAAACTGCTGAGGTGAGAGAGTCCCAAGGCTGACTGTACGGACAAAGCAGCCTTCCCAGAGAATGACTGCTTATACAATTATGCAGCTGACCCAAATAAAAGTGCCCATTAGAAACCGCAAATGGAAGCACTTTCGGAATGCGTGTCCTCCTACAAACTGAATCTGAATTGGGGTTTATCTTTCTTGAGAGAGCTGTGTCTGAAAACAAACGTTTGGGTTTGCTTTTTTTTTCTCTTGCTGCAAGGGTAATTCATTAACACCGAGGTTCTGTGCTTTATGATTCCAACATTACATGTTTATCTGCCAGGTATTTGTCAAAGCAGGCTTCTCGATGGACAAGGAAAGCAAAGGGGAAAGGCAATTGTCAGCAAGGGTCGTAAGTTCTGGCCAGCAGTTAAGTATCATCATGTCCGCTGTATCTTTGATTTTCTGACTTTTCAGCCTATGCTTCGCTTTGCACAAAACTTTTTAGTTCTTATAATTCTGCATCCATAGACAACGTGGCACGTAAGCAACGGCAGGGGCTTCAGCAGAGGCATCTTGGGAACAAGCAAACCTTGCAGAGGTAATGGGTATATAAGGCATGAGCAACTTGGTGATAGTCAAATGGCTATTATCACCATGGTTAATATCTAAGTTTCTGAGTTGGATGGTTAGTATGCGAGTTTACATATGCATAAATAATAAAATGAGGGACAAAAGGTTTTTGACCAAAATACGCCATTTATCTCTTCCTTTTCTATCACTTCTGAGAAGGCGAGGACCAGGTCCTGTCCCCACCATGGGCCCTGACACCCACAGCCCTGAGGTCGTCCCCCTGCCTGCAGCTCAGCATGGCTTTGGTGGCTTTTTCTAGTGGGGTTGTAAAGAAACGCTGCCTCTGCAGGAGCCGCCCGCCTTGCCAAATCCCAGCGGAGGGCTCCAGGGGTTTCGATTTTTGGGCATCCAGATGGTCCCAGCAATTGTGAGCATCGCAGTGAGGGATGGTCATTTGAGAAACAGATGTGGAATTTGTTTTATTTCACAAGTCTGAACAAATCCATGCAAACACGCAGTTTCAGCCCATTTGTAGACTCTGTCTTTATTTAAACTGCTCATTCAGAGCTGCTCAAATTGCACTGGTGACTTTGGGAAAGTCACTGCCGGCACCAGCCTGGACGCTGTTGGACAATATGTTACAGCAGGAGTAGGTGTCAGTTCTCCAGTTTCATTACTGCTGATGGTTATTACTGTCTTCTGGAAATCTCCCTCCCACTGATGGCTAATCAATGAGCTTGGCATCCCCCCGAATGAAGTTGTAGGTCAGTAGTGAAACTGCAACAATTAGCAAGTTTGCCTTTTGCGCCAAATATTGCAACATATTTCCCCACCTCCTTCCCAAATAGTCTGCTTATTGAATTGTTATTTTTTTTGACACTAACAGATGGTTCCTAGTGGCTGGCATCTGCAAAATTTGGGAACAGATTGATGAAATTGATAATGACCAGTTTCTGCAACAGATGGCTTATAGACAGATTTCTGTGTAAACTGACAATGTTGCGTTTAAAGAGAAGTTTCCAATGAACCCACACATTACAGCTATGATTACAACATTATTTAGACCCTGAAAAATGAATCTAAGCTCAGCATAAGCACTATGTAGTGTCTAAAACAAAGGTTAAGAAAGATTGATTAGATAATTAGCATCGCTTTATTAGCCTTTCCCCACATCTGCACGATGTTCTTACATAAACATTCCCTGCCTAAAATTGCAGTGATGATGTTTTAATATTTCTGATGCAGATAGGAGATAAGTCAATTTATTTTATAAAATATTGTTGCCTCAGATTTTCAAACCCTGTCTAACAGACAATTATACACAGCAAAGTCATAAAATAGCAAGAGTGAGCCCCATGCCATGATGGGATGGAAGAACGTTGACTGCAGCCAAGGCTTTTCAAACCTGCTCTCGCTCACGTGAGTGGAGCGTTATCTGACTGTAGTTTAGACAGGCCTGGAGTATTGCTGGGGCTGCAGAATTGCTCTTGTGTGTTGGTCCTCTGCTTGCCAACAAGGCTCTCCACAGCCTTTCAGAACAGCTATGAAGTGTCCCTTCTTTTTTTTGAATAGCAAATGTAAGAACATTCCTTGTGATGTGGTGGTGCTAGCACTTTGACAGGGGATTTTGTGGCTTCCATGGCATGAGAGGAGTCCAGGTTGTCAGCATCTTAGCAGCTGCAGGGGCCTGAGATGTGGCTCCTGGTGCTTGCTGAGCCCTCTGACCTCTCTGTGCGGTGCAATGCCAGCCTCGGGTTGCTCCTGGGTTTGACAGTGTCGTTGCATGTCCTGTGTCAGAGCAAATGCTCTTTTGCTTTGATCCACCCATGCTGTGGGTGAGAACTGAGATTCACTTCAACTGTGCCTCCGTAACTGTCTTGTTGGTCTATCACCCATGTTTTAGTTGGCCACAGAAAACGGCTTTGGGCAGTCAGTTGGCTGGAGCCACAAAGCAGAGGTGAGTGTAAAAACAAATAAAACTGGAGCAAAATCTCTCAGGAACAGCAGTTTAACTGAAATCAGTTCCTCTGTCTGAAGGGGACAAACAGACTTTAAAACTGAGCTGCATTAATTTAACGAGGTAGTCCTGGAAGTACGTGCTTTGTTGGTGTCTTACGATGCAGTTAGTTAAAACCCTCTGAGGTCTCTGCCCTGCAGAGCTGCACAATACTGTTTTTCCCAAGAGACTTTTTTTTTTTATTTTTTCCTCCTTATTTCAATTCCTTTTTAAATAAAAGAGGGAGTGCTGCTGTGCTGCCGAGCAGCGTTCCGCAGCTGCAGTGTTCAGGCTCTCGTCTTGCCACTTATTATGAGCGAGTTTGTAAAGGCAACATCTGCCACGCTTCAGGTGAGACGTGCAGGAGAACAGTAGTGCCCAGCACACCTTTACTCGTGTTGGATATCTTTTTCATTTCTGACATGTTTCTTTATTCTCGCCAAAACCGCCTAGGCTTTGCTATCCTCCCCGTGCCTTGTTGCTCCTCACTGCAGCATCTCGTTGGCGTGTCTCTGCTGGCACGTGCCACCTCCTTGAGATGTTTTCCAGTGAGATGGCCACCTCCGTTGCTTTTCTTCAGAGGCTCAGGCTGAAGGACTTTGTGCTGTGATCAAAGCCCTAATGGGCTACAGTCCCTCCCTGGTAAAACGCGGGGCGTGGGGCCAGCGCGTTGACCTTTGAGTTAGCGGAGTATCTCTGGAGTAAAGGCTGAAAACTCTGCCATCGATAAAGCAGTGACTGCAGGTTCATTCATCACACGCTCTCAACCCATCAGAAACCCCGCGGCGTAAAGGACATTAAGTAAGAGTTGTGTGATGACTCGGCCTCACTTGGCGCTGGTTTTTCCTACCTTGATCAAGGACTCTTGACACTGCGAAACAAATTATTCAAAACTTGTCTGGCCACCTTAATTTGTGCCGAAGCTCTCAGAGGTCAATAGTGCCGGAGCTGTGAGGCCGGTCAATGAAGATGTATGCAGTGTGCGCTCCTCATAAATTCACCTGCCTAAAAAAGTCTCATCAGGATTGCCTTGGGTAGACAGGGACAGGAATGACTCTCTAGAACGACCGTATTTACATTTTTACTGGTAAATCTGTTGATTGCTACCCTGGCATTATTTTTCTAGCAATGAGAGACGTGAGATACAACAGAGGGTACCACCATGTGAGAAATTCAGCTTTTTGTTGGCACAATTGGCATCATGGGATGGGTTTTTTTTGTTTCCTGCAATTGTATTTTTAAATCCAAGCACTCTTCCTGTAGGCAAAACTGAAATAGTTTAACTCAAATGAGTGTAAAAACAAATAAAACTGGAGCAAAATGTCTCAGGGAATAGCAGTTTATCTGAAATCAGTTTCTCTGGTTGAATGGGACAAACAGACTTTAAAACTGAGCTGCGTTAATTTAACGAGGTAGTCCTGGAAGTACGTGCTTTGTTGGTGTCTTACGATGCAGTTAGTTAAAACCCTCTGAGGTCTCTGCCCTGCAGAGCTGCACAATACTGTTTTTCCCTAGAGACTTTTTAAAAAATTTGTTCCTTCTTATTTCAATTCCTTTTTAAATAAAAAAATGGGTTTTTAAGCAGCCGCAGAGATACAGGTGGCTAAGGATGGTGTTAGGGTCTCGCAGGAGTAGGAGCTTCAAAAGTACCTTTTTCTGTGGCAGTTTCTCAGAGCTGTTTCTAAAATATTCTCAGCTTTGGTTCTGATACAGACATTGTGGTTGATGTGCAATTTTCATTGGGTTTGAGTGAATCTGACGATTTGATATCAACCTGAAATTGCATTGCTAAACACAGAATTGAATTTGGCTACAACTATTTGCATCTAGTATCAGATTGTGGAAAATAGTCATCCACCAAAGAAAGTGAAATATTAAAATTCTTGAAGCCCTTTAATCCTTTTTGTTCTTATTTTCTTTCTCTTATATGAGGTTCCTTCAGTGTAGAAAAACAAAACCCTTGCGCTATACAAATGTATCAAAATGCTAAGGTTAGTTTATTTACATAAATGCTGCTTTCACTGTCTTCCCTAGATTATTTTCAGTGCAAATCACTGTTGCTTGAATGTGCGGTGCTTGTAATGATTCAAAAGCTATTATGGCTTCGGCTCCGAGGGATGATCTACTTCTGTAGCAATGCCCAGAGAAATGTTCTGCTTCCTAATTGTTACTCAAAGGCAGCTAATTTGCTCTTTTTCTGGTGTCAGGAAAAACAATGCATGCTTGCTTTATTTTTTATTTATCTGGATTACTTGGGCTAGGCAGAGTGCGGGAGGTGGGGGCAGTTGGTGAGTGGAAGGACCTGCAGGCCCTTCTTAGCTGCGGGTTTCTCCCCTGGCATCTCTGTACCATCATCATCGGGGACATTTGGGTCTCTCCTCCAGGGAAAGAAAGGCTGGGGGCGTTTCTGCCCTTGCTGTTTGCAAGAGTACTCAGGTGGCAGCCTGGGGCTGGGCTTGGAAACGCGTTCAAGTCTGGCTCCATCCTCCTGAGAAGGTCCCATCCTGGGACTGTTTGAATTTATTCCTGTTATTCTGCTTTCTCATAGGTTCTGGCTTCCCACGCGCTCAGGGAGGTGTTTTCAGCATTCATCTACCCTTGGTGGTGTTGGCTGGGCCGTGCTCCTGGCGCTGAAGATAAATCTCTCCCCAGTCTCTTACAGCTTTGATCAGGCTTCAAGGAAGCCTTGTTTTATCACAGCTACCACGCATCTCCAGCCTGCCCATTACCAATCAAATTGGGGCAGTTCTGGTGAGGGATCTGCACAAAATCACCAGCTAACGAGGAGCCTTTTTCTGCCAGCGTGCTAGTGCTACGAGGCAGCTTATTCTCCAGTTTGATAGAGGTAAAATAGTTCCATACAAGTATAACTGGAAACCAACGAACATATTGAGAGTATTTTTTTCACTTGTAAAAATGGGAGAAGGTTTGTGGGATTTTACATCATTTATGAGCCAATGATCTAATGTTGTCTTTCCATTACAGGATTAAACACTGACTAAGGTGTTTCTTCTTCTTCTTCCCGTATTTTAAGTGCCCAGTTCTTCTTTCTGTCCTTATCAGATGACAGGCTCCCAGGCTGGGAAACTCATGCCCAGAGGCAATGGGAAGCTTGGGTTGATTTTCAGGAAGAACAAGGGAACTTCTGACAGTAATCACCTCCTGCTGTAGAACTAAAGCCAAAAAAAGGCTTGCCTGGAGCAGCAGTGATGCTTGCAGTGGTTTTGCACGCTTGGGCTTTTAAAGGAAAATATACAGAGCAAAAAAGGCACATGTTAGAACCATTTCAGGAAATTTTGGCAAATTTGATTTTGGCTGAAAATTGTGGTTTGTGGGCAGTGTTACTGGATACTTCTTGGGTTGTCTGGTGACCTCGTAGCTACAGATCGTGGCCTGCAGTTATCACGGTGTGACTGTATCACACTGATACGCTCAAATGAAGTTTTGCATGCGTGCTCCCTCTCTCGCACGCTCACACTCACATGCACGCCCACACAGGCGCTGGTACACAAAGGAGGTTTGAACCACAGTAAAATATCAACAAGGATATGCATAAAGCCTATGGCGTAAGAAATTTGGGTTTCAATAAAAACTTGAGCCATGCTGCTATAAGGAATATTGAAGTGTATTCTGGGCTCCTAATAGACACCTTAAAAGGGGGCATATTAAAAGGCCAGCCCGTTCCCATTACTTTCAACAGATTTCGGGGACTGCTTTCTCTGGCTATTGCAATGAATAGCAAAAATAAAATATTCATTCTGTTTTCCTGTTTGCTTTTCCTAACCTACTGAGTCCCTAGAGCACTGTGGAATTGAAGTGCATCTCTGATTGATGGCAGCAAGAAAGCAACTGAAAGTCATTTTTAAATTGCTCTAAGTATAAGATTTATAATTAAAAAAAAAAAAAAAAGTAAGGAGCGTTGTTTCTTGTTAGTGGAGGAATTTATGGGTTTAATATGTAAATGGTAAGTCGCAGCCCAGCAAAACAGAGCGGGTCTCAGTAAGAGTCTTGCCTGGATTGAGCTGCAGGCTGCGGTCCCAGGCAGATCTCATTCAGGCTTGGTAATGCCACATCGGAAGAACTCACATGTCCAAGGGTCTTAGGGACAAATCTTTTTTTGGGAAAAGCCAGGACTGTACAGTACGTTTCACTGGAACAGTCGTTCCAGCAAAAATTCAGAAGACATTGAATGGGAGCCAGCTTTTCAGTGCTTATTAGTATCACACTGATTTCTTTCCGCCTCTGTAATGGTCTGGGTAGGTACCAGACATCTCCTGGGATGTTTATTCCTATAGAAAATGTGTTCGCATCCAGAGTCAAAAGGGATTAGGTAATAACAAATCATTCCGGTAATTCTGATTTCTGTTTCTCAGATACTGCTGGCATACAGCTTCTCAAAGGGGCAGGAAAAAAGACTCCTCTTCCTCTCCCGTGCCTGTGACATGCATAATCAATAAATGCTATTGGCTGCACTTCTAGTGTCTGAAAAAAGCTTTACATCTATTAGGGCAGTGGTACTTAATTAGCAATTGATTATTAAGAGAGTTTACTGGTGAGTAACCACTATTTTATATATACGTATAACTTTAGTTATACATAAAACGTGATTCACAGTCATTGAAATCTCTTTTATAAGCCCTCACTGGAAAGTAACATGTTTTGCTTCAAGCAGCGGTTGCACCTTTCCAGGTTGTGCCAGGGCACCCGGCTGTCCCTGCAGCGGTCCCTGGTCACCGAGGCCACCGGCTGATGGATGATCTCCCGTGACGGTTAGGGGACCTTTCAAGGACAGGTCGTGGCTACGAGGGATGTAGCCGGCCTCTCCCCCTGTTCCAGTGACCGGTTCCCGTGTAACGGAACTTGCACTTGGGGCTCTGGGAGAGTTAGCAAGCTGGCGTATAAAAACCGCCTTTCCAATTTGGAAAAATGCAAATGCTGAGTTTGGGATGAATAAATAAGTCTTTTCTGGCTGCAGCTGAGCAATGGCTGCAGTGTGTTGTTGCTCCACAAACCTTCTCTCCCCTGCGCTCCTCCCGTGATGGCTGAACACACGGCGAGCACCCCAGAAACACCCCGCTGGTGCTGAGCGCCCCCCCTGCGCGGAGGCTGCCTGGGCTCGGCGTCGGGTTCACTCACCCCCCGCTTCAGCTTTTGTGCCCGTCACCCTCTTCTGGTCCCCACGTCCTGCGGCACCCACTGCCCTGCTCTGCCCTCCCTTCTCTCGCTCCACTTGCATCATGGGGTTATTTGGTTTGTGTATGCGTATTAGAAATAGTGTGAGGAGCAGAAGCAGGGAGGTGATTGTCCCCCTGTACTCAGCACTGGTGAGGCCACACCTTGAGCATTGTGCCCAGTTTTGGGCACCCCAATACAAGAGAGAGATCGAGGTGCTGGAGCGAGCGCAGAGGAGGGCAACGAAGCTGGTGAAGGGCCTGGAGAATAAATCTTATGAGGAGCGATTGAGGGAGCTGGGACTGTTTAGTTTGAGGAAGAGGAGGCTGAGGGGAGACCTCATCCCCCCCTACAGCTACTTGAAAGGACATTGTAGAGAGGTTGGTGCTGGTCTCTTCTCACAGGTCATTAGCGATAGAACAAGAGGGAATGGCTTCAAGCTGCAACAGGGTAGGTTTAGACTGGACATTCGGAAGAAAGCCTTCACAGAACGAGTGGCCAGACACTGGAATAGGCTGCCCAGGGAGGTGGTGGAGTCACCACCCCTGAATGTGTTGAAGAGTCGTTTAGCTGTGGGGTTGGGGGATATGGTGTAGGGGAGACCTTTGTAGAGTGGGGCTGATGGTTGGACTTGATGATCCCCAGGGTCTTTTCCAACCTGAGTGATTCTATGATTCTATATTACTGGTTTGGCTCCATCATTTTGTCTATCGGGACTGCATTTAGTACCATCTTGCTTCTTCCCTTTTATGTTCCCTATGTCCTGAATTGCTCCGTATATCAGCAGATATCATCCTGTCACTCTTTACCATAGCTATTTACTGCTGCCACTGCTTTGGGCTGCGGCTCTACCTAAACATGCAAGCGGATAAATTACCCGGAGGGCTCTTATCACACCTCCCGTGATCCACAGGCCCTTTAGCAAGTCACGTTTTCCCGGGACATGAAACGATCTTTTCCCACTACGGGCTGTGGGATAATAAAGGAGGTGCTTACAACAGAGTGGGCTTAAGGCGGCAGAAAACCAGGAGTGATTTACCCACTTTATCTCCTTTTATTTATAACCTGTGCCGCCTTCTGGGGGAAAAATGGGTGTTTTGACTTTCCGTTTATGGAGTGGAGGGTCAGAACCAAGTTTTGACCTGATGATCCCATGACCTGAAATAACGTGACAAGAGGAGAAAAATGACAAATTACCCTTTAAAACGTGGGCAGGTGTCACTGAGAGTAAATTGGGCACAGAAATTGATTTCATGGTATTTGCCTCCCATGTCGAAGTAACGGCCTGAGCAACTTATTCAGATTGTCAGTAATGTGGGGCACCTCCGTCTCTCCCCAGACTTGCAAAGTACCAAGTGTATTTTGTATGCAACAGCCCTGCATCCTCAGTTCTTGGGAACTAAGGTGCTGTAGCAGCCCACAACCAGCAGCACTAGTGAAACGTGGCAAAAATTGAGCATTTACCGTTTGCACTTGTAATTTGCATCACTATGCCTGTTTTCAAAGAAACCGAAGATTTGTGAAAAAATTACTTTTAAAAGATTTTTCAGGTGGAAGTAGTGATTTTTATACTGTAATACTCAGAAGTTCAGCCCTGGCATCCAGCTGAGGTGGTGGGGGACCGGTTGTACCTCTCCATCCGTGGAGAAGCTTTTGGCATCCTCACGTGAGCTTAGGAGAGCATCCTGGGGCAGGGTTGGTCCCCCTGTCTCTGCTTGCCACTGGGCTGAAGGCACTACCCAATTCTTGCCATCATTCCTTGCTCTGAGTTTAATGGAAACATTTGGAAAATGAACATGTTTGGTCAACATTTTGAACTTTGTACTGGTAGGAGCTCTGGAATATTGTGCCTCAGTCTCTCTGCTGTCTGAACTGTCTTTATCAGCAAGTCTTTCTCTGCATGGATGCTATTTACCGTATTATCATGCTAAATACCACGCTGCAGCCTGCTAAAGTAATCAATAGCCAAAAGCAGGTGTATGGTATCAGCGTGCTCTCTGTTACAGGGTGATGGGGTTGCACCTTTCTGCGTGACATCTCTTCTGTCATGATTCAGGGTGGTGGCACCATCTCCTGCCCAGTAAAACCTCTCGTACTGATTTCGGTGTGCCTGGGGCAGAAGCGGAGCTCCTGGGCATGGGCTGCTGGTTGCTGTGCCGTGTTTTACTGGAGAGGGATGCTGTGTTTCCATGTCCTGCATGGGCAAAGCCAAGCAGCTTTCCCGGCGATGCTGTTCCTGTGTTGAAAACTGTGCTTCTACATCCAAAATAGCTACACGCAGAGGATGAGAAATAGCCTGGAGCTGTGTCCCAGCGTGGACGTGTGTGCTGGGGAGTGGGTTGAGGAGGGAGAGGAGACAAGGAAAACAGTTGCATTGGTACGAGGGCTGCTGATCTCTGTGAGTAACCAACTTCTAATACCTTAATTTCAAAAACCTAAGTGTTTTTCATCTCTTTATCTCAAAATTTAAAATAGTTTAATTGATTCTGAACACCAGAAATCATGGTTGTCAATCATACAATGCCTGTGCTTGCCTACCCGCTGGGTGATATTAACCCCCCCCCCCACGTTTACTCTTTTCTGTGTAGTTAGTTCTGCACTCTTCAAGAGTGCAGAACTCTAGTTCTGTAGTTCTGCACTCTTCAAGTGCAGAGGGTGTTTGTGCTGTGGTGCTACGGCAATCACAGCAGAGCAGCAGCTTTAATTGCCAGGCTCTCTATGAAAGGTAGCATAACTCCCTTTGCAGAATTTGATACCGTGGCAAATGTATCTAGTTAATAGTTTTTCTTAAGCAGATAAAATAGGTCATATATTTTTAAATTGTAAAGGGTGTTTTCATTTGTTAAATAGCGTTTCCTCTTTTCAGTCATTTAAGAAGATTTTCACCATACAAACTGGATCCTAAAAAGAACCCCTCACATTACGAATTTATCTCTGTAACTGTAACAAAATCTTCATTTTTGCTCAGTTTAACACAGCAGGTTTAAACAGCTATTTAGCGTAACAAGGATAAATCTGTGTTCGCTGTTCACAAAATAGGTCAAACGTATTAAAAAACCCTTTCTCTAATGGGACTTAATCATCAGGTACTAACTTGGTTCTATTAAATACCCAGACTTCGGGAAAACAGCCTTGGAGTGAAAAGTTTTACAAAAGTGTTGCTTCACCTGTGATACCCAGTGTGGTTAGTATAGCTGGCTGCAGACACATATTTGTCCTTCCTGCATGACCTACGAAAGTTCTCTTATCTTCCTGAAAGAAAATATCTGGGGCAGAAATGGATGTGAAGCCGTTTGGGGTCCAAACTTGTGGTTCTTGCCATACCTGGGGGTTGCCCCATTGCTCTGATGCAGCCGAGAGCTGTCGGTGCCAGGGACCCACAGCCCTTTCCTGTGGCCACATCTAGGGATGCGTTTAGGCAGGTGCTTAATTCAAAGCACACAAAACATGTCGTTGACTCCGTATAGAGCTGAAAAACACTTGTGCAATAACGTACCTCGCACTGGGGGCTCAAATAACAAGAGCTGACGCCTGGCTCTGAGAGGCATGAAAATCACAATCCGATGAACTGGCTGTATCGCAGCAGTTTCACCTGAATATGTATGATACTGTTGTTTAAAAAGTAACTTTAGCTGTAGTGTGCTCATTTTTGGAAATTCAGCGAGTACACTAGCAGCAGCTATTTGGCCTTCGCCTGAAATGCGGTAAAGTGCTGCAACTGTTTGCTGGATAGCAGTTTTTAGGTGGGTTTTTTTGTTTGTTTGTTTCAAAGAACTTCAATTTAGGCTTGAGTTTTGTGGATGCAGTGATCCCCTCATCCAAGAACACAGCCTCACCGTCCCATAGCTACAGCTGTAGGAACCTACAGGAACATATAGCTGTAAGTACTTGTTACCCAGGGAGTTTGGGATTGCTGTGATCCCTGCCCAGGGATGTGAGTAGAGGGCTCCAAGGCGTGCTACAGGGATGCTTTGCTGGAGTTAGAAATGAATGTTGAATTGAGACAGTGTCTCTAAACAGAAAGCCCTCCTCTGTCTGTGGTAACCCCCCTGTCTGTGGAAGACAGAGCGGCGAAAGATCTTCACTCCTCAACGTGAGAGCAGTTTGCAAGACAACTTACAGCAAAACCAAACCAAGCTCACAATAACAGAAAACAGCATTTCTTCCAGAGCAGAATCCCATGCCGTCGTGCCTGGAGCAGCCATGGCTTTGCTCCATCCTGTCCCTCTGCACCCAGGTGTGCTTTGAACCTGTTTCAACCCGCAGCTGTCCCTCCAGTAGAGCCAAGTGATGTACTGGGCCGGCTGCGGCCGAAATGGCACAGACCGGTTTGGCTCTCGGCGCTGCGGGGTGTGCTGAGGACGAGGTGCTGGGGAGTCGCAGGGACGTGCTGAGATAAATGGCTGTGAATTTGGCAATTAAATTTGCAGCCGCTGTCACAGTTGTGGACATGCACAAATGGAACTGATGGAGTTTCCTTTGCCTGCTAAAGGAAGCATGAAAGAAATTATTTTACGTCCCAAGTTTGTAGTAGAGCCGTGAGGGACTTCTAATTAGAGAGCTAATGTGCACTTTCCCAGTGATTAGGTAAACACAATTTTTTGTTATTTATAATAGCTTCCATCACACGGATTCAACTAATTACAAAAATGTCCCTTGTAGAAACCATTTACAATTTTAATTCCAATTATTTTTTGATAATTCAGAAACATTTTTCCTACTATTCATCAGAAAGCAGAAAGTTAATCCATTCATTACCACGCTGAATGGCTGATTTGAAACCAACCGTGGATTACAAAGTCAGAGTGAAGGTGAACAACAGGACTTTGCTGGGCAGGAAGTTGGAGGGGGGAAATAGCTGTAAAAAAACCACCCCATAACACGTTGCTGAAAAAAATGAATCATTCGCAGAGCTGAAGAAGAAGAAGAAAGGCAGTGTTACATTTGCAGCATGAACACTCCCGTGTCGAGTGAGCCTTTTGTGATGGCAGCAGCAGCAAGTCAGGGACCCGTGTTTGCCCCGAATAAACTCTCTGAAATTTCTGCGGCTTAAGGATGTCTGTTCAGTGGCCACGAATCAGCTCCCGTAACGTCAGATCCCCATTGACTTACATGGGGGCTAAATGAGTCTGGATACGGATAAAAGCTGTAGCTTGTACGTGAAAACACCGGGTGCAATGAAGTAGAAACTTTTGCCCCCTGCTCTGCTTTGCGCTCTCCGTGCTCAGCTGGTGTTTCCCAGTCTGCGAAATGCCAGCCTGGGACATGTGGGGCAGGAGATGGCCCTGGCTGTTTCCCTGCCAACACAGAAATGCTTTTGATTTCGCTGGTTTTGCACTAATTTTAAGGAAAGTGGCCATGGTGGGAGACAGCCTTAAGGATGCTGGAGGATGGGCCTCGTTGCTCGTGCATCCCAGACGTACCCCGAGTCCCACATCGGTCTGTTGGAAATTGTGGGTATCCCTCATGTGACAGGTTTGCCTTTAAAAATATTAGTTTAAACTCAAAACATAAAAGGGCCAGAGATTCAAAGTGCCTTCATAGGCACTGCAGGATGACAGTGAATCTCCTGCGATTCCTTCTGATCAAAAAAATTACAGGTCAGGTCCTCCCTGCTTTGCATCTCCTTAAATCACGCGCTTTCAGTGGCGCTGCACTGATTTACAGCCCTGGCCAAGGAGCGAACGCATTCCTTTTAACCTAAATGACCTTTTTTAAATGCACCCAATCTAGGAATTAAACATCCCATCTGATTTCCCATTTGTAATTTTATACAAAGCTGTAAGATATATACAGCTTTTTTTCTCTGAAGAGTGATTATGCTCTTTGTTACGCAGTCATATAAAATCCTA
Organism: Dromas ardeola; assembly: GCA_013398915.1. Taxonomy (NCBI): domain Eukaryota; kingdom Metazoa; phylum Chordata; class Aves; order Charadriiformes; family Dromadidae; genus Dromas; species Dromas ardeola. The sequence continues at coordinate 851,822 of VYZM01016675.1, read as the reverse complement.
CAAAATTTGCTTCTGAATCCCAATTTTGTATACGAAACTCTAAATTTAGAGCCCTATAAAACTAGTTTATTAAATTCAGTGTGAATAGCTTCGATTTCTGTACATAAGTACTTTAAGAAATGTATTCTTACTATCTCTTACCTTCTACAAATATTTATTTAAATACATTTTTTGAAAGACAGTTTCAACTTTCAGAAATGAATTGCTGCCTAAAATGGGTTCGACAAGCCATGACCACAGCGTTTAGGTCAGAAAACACACAACGTTTTAGTTTTGAAATACATCTTGTGAGGCAGCTGCATATCTTTTGAAGGTGCAAGCTCAGAAGGTCCACCCCAGCCTGGGTTTTTTGGCTGGGCGAAGCTGACAAGCGGTGGTTGGGAACCCTCCGTCCTGACACCGGGAGACCGAGACACCTTGGCAAGGGCTTTGCAGGGAGGCTGAGGCAGAGAGGAAGAGGAGGGATGTGAAGGACGTCACACATGAGCACAGTGGGTAGATTTGGTGTTTCAGTCCTCTAAAGACATACCCTTTAATCTGGCTGTGCTCTTATCTCAACCACTGTTACCAACACTACTGATGTGCTCCCAAAATATGCACAGAAAGGAAGAAGCGGGAGACGACGAAGCGTGAGGTCTCAGCCACTTCTCCGAGGGCACCAAACTCATCCAGCGGCCTTCACCTTCCCTGGACATAAAAAATGCTTCAATGAACATCTATTGTCTCGCCCTCCCCGAACCCTTTCAAGCATCCCCGCTCCTCTAGATGGCTTTTTGTAAATCAGTCCGGAGATAAGTGCCACATCTCCCTGTTACTGGTGCGGCGCTGCCCAATTAACTGGGGCTTTCGCTGAGACAGAGCCTGATTTGCTTTCAGCAACTAACAGTTGGACACGGTTGCTTTAGACCTTGTTCACATAAATCCTGCCTTGCAGCCTTGCTGGACAGAATAAATTGGATCACGGGAGCAAAACGCTCTGCAGCTGTCGGGGTGCAATGACAAACCATGGAGGAAAACAAGTCTAGGGGCTGCAGCAGAGAAACCGCGGCTGGATTTCTGCTGAATATTGGGCCTCAAACCCCAAGGGTGAAAAGATTTCCTCTGGCGCTTAAGTATATTCTGTGTTGTGTCCCAGCAGACCACTTGTTCCCTTCCTAACGTGCCGCATCTCTGAAAACGAGCCTCTGACCCAAAGCAGCCTAGGGAAAAAAAACGTCCTTTCTTCTCCCTTCACCCTGCTCTGGTCATAGAGGGAGACTAAAACTGGGGAGCTGATTAGCTCTGTCACAGCTTGGAGCTGCAGACCGCTACGTTTAGGTTGAATATTGCGGGGTATTTCCTGGGGGATGCTGGAACCACGAGAGACACTGTGCTGGAGAGCCGGAGTGCAGACTGGCTCCTCCCAGGCAGCTAATGGGCACGGAGAGGAGGTAAAACGATGGGTCAATGCAGTTGAAGTGTTTTCCAGCACACTTTCTGCGTTCAGCTGTCTTACAGAGCTGTATAAAGCAATGGATGTGTTAAAGATGGCTTTCAAAGGCGTGGGTGGTGGCAGGCCTGCACTTGCCAAGCTCTGGACCTGGGATAGAGACCACAAAGAGAGCAAATACCAGCAAACGTGTTTGTCATCTCTTCAGCTTCTCGGAGAGCCACTGTCTGTAGGAAAGGCTAGACTGCCTCAGTTAATGAATAATCACAGGTAACGAGCCCCAGAGCAAAGCACGTTGGATGGCTTCCTTGCAGGATGGTGGGAGGGTTTGTGCTTTTTGGCACTCATCTCTGAAGCGCTGAGCCTCCTGCCTCGCCAGCCTGGGCGCGACAGCCTGTAAAGCTCCGACAGCAACAGCCAGACAGCAGGAAAAAACCAAGTCACTGCTGTTAATAAGCAAAGGGAGCACGAGGCTGGAGCGGATGGAGTGCACTTACCGGTCCCACCTGAGCATGGAGCTGCTCTGCGACAGCACTTTGCTAGAAAGGATCCACTTGCTTCTCAACCAAACCCAGCGATGGGCAGGCAGGGCTTTCACACTCGTCATTAAAGATGATTACTCTGAAGGAAACACCATGGCTGGGGTCATGGCAAGGCTCAACCCACCCCTTCAGCCCACTGATGTTTGCCTGGAGCACTGCTTTGGCAACCTCCAGAGGGACCCAGCAATACTGGCAGGTAGGGGAGTAGCACTGAGGGAGAACATATAATTCCTAAGAGTTTCCAACGCTCCCCTGGAGGAGGGAAACCGCACCAAGAGCTGCGCCAACGTGGACTCAATGAGCAGCTCAGCAAACGCTCTGGATGCAACGTGCACATTGCGAACGTGAGAGGCCTGGAGTGCAAGTCTCCATAAGAAAAAAAAGCTTCACAACTTTTTATTCACTGCCCTAAAGTCACTGGCATCTTAAAATTCTCTGCAAACATGAAAACAAATCATCCTGTCAAAAAATCATGCATTAGAAACAAATTATGCTCTCTAAATGCATCTTGGCAATATAATTGATAAACTGAGTATGCAAAATAATTGAAAAAGTAGGGGGGGGACATGCAGGATAAATGACTAAAACAGGAAAGTAATGAACACGTGTAAATAAGAGCCACAAACAATAAATATAAATTACAGTGTGACAAACTGTAAATAATCAGAGCATTTCAGGCCTGAAATGTGATCCCTCTTCAGGGAAAACTTGTGTTGGTAAATCTGCAAAAGCCTCAGAGAGGAAAACAAGAAGAGCCGAGGTTATCGGGGCTCTTTGAAATGGCAGGCACGATGGATTAGCCCCTGGATTCATTACTCAGAAACTTCACCAGCGGTGTGGAAGGAAGACGCGTTACTGGCTCACTTCCTACCTCCACCCCAACATACAAATGATGCTGGCAGGCGTGATGCCGCCAGCCTTTCACACCCTGCTATAGAGAGATTAAAAAGAAAAAGGGATGCCATTCATCTTCCCTAATTTAGCCATTTGGAAGGGGCTTTTGATGGCCAGCTCTCGTCTCCTGATTCACTCCACTTTCCCCTTCCCTCCCCCCATGTCTTAGGAATCCATGTGATATTCAGAAATAAATGGTCACTGTCCCCACCTTCTCCTGCAGACGCACTTATCAAGATAACTGTTTGTCCACCGTGTGGGATTTTAACCCATCTCTTTGTTTCCAGGTCCTAAATCCTTTTCAGATCCCTGGGATTAAATTCTCATCAAGACCAGCCCGTGGCCAAGACCTTTCCGTGCAAGCAGCCTGAATTAGGGATGAGGATCAGCCACTGCTGCGGAGCTTACAAAGCAGCCGGAGATCAGGACTGGGGATGGACCAAGCTGGGGGGGAAGCGATTTGGGATGGATGAGGGCTGGCGGATTTACACCCTGACCTCCTGACTTCTGAAAACGAAGGTGAGGGATGACACTGAGACCTTAATTCGCTGTTTCAGAATATGATTGCTTTGTCTTAGGACGTGTCTAACTCATCGCCCAGAGCACAGAGGTAGGTCCCTGCTCACCTGCCCTCCCTGGGTGGACTAAACCCCTGTGCGTTTGGCGAAGTTGCTGTGGGTTTCTGTCTGGTAAAGATGCAAGTGGGTTAGGGCTGAGAAAACATTCCCTTAGTGGGCAGATTTGAAGGGAAATATTTGCTGCTCGCTCTGGCCGAAGCTCGTTTGGAACGCACCCTCAGGAGCAGTGTTTAAGGCAAAGATCGCGCACCCCCCCCACCTCGCTGCTGCTTTCACGTGGTAGAACTACATTGTGCTCCATGTCTAGGGGTAATAAGAAGAAAAGAAATGACATTGAAATGCAAACTATTGTAGGTGGTTATTTCCATGGATAGTCCTCTTCCATTTAATAGCACAGAATCCATCACGTTATGCCTTATTTCAGCTGCGATTGCTCCCGAGAAAAGATGTAGGTCACATCGTGGTGAACACAGTGCCTTTGAGAAGAGCTCATGGTGCAGTTTTTCAGGTAGCAGGGGGAGGGGGAAGGATGCTTCGCCACTTTATTTTACAGCCATGTTTGCACTCACACTTGACCAAAAGTGGTAGGAAATGTTGGCACCTGAAACGGGCTGCACCTGTCCGTGCCATGGTGGCTGGTGGTGTAAAGCAGGAGACGGGCAGCCCTGCAGTTGCCAAACGCAAGGAGCTGCTACCAGGGATGTTAAAGCAGACGGGGGTGGGCAGAACTTCTGAAATCTCGGGGGTACAGAAGAAAACAAGGTTCACCTACAAAAATCACACGTCTCTACAGCAGCCCAAGGGGCCTGCTAAGTTAATGCTGTGCTGTGGCTTGCTCCACAGAGCCCGAGGGAGACGGAGCAGCCAAAATGTCCGGATTTTAATGTAACCCTGCAAGCGACGGTTTGGGACGTAGCCTTGCTCCAGTTTAACAGAGGATTTCACGAGACTCAATTAGCAAGGTTATTAATTAATCAATTATGTAAAACAGATGAGCAGTCAGATATCCTGTTCTACAGTGATACAGCTCATTGTTAAAACTTAATTAACTCACAGGCTTGGGGACAAAATTAAAAAAAAAAA
>VYZM01016675.1:756250-834805 GCA_013398915.1 Dromas ardeola | reverse complement strand
TTGCATCATTTCCTTATCTATATAATACTTCCCTTCCTCACAGCACATGGGGAGAATAATTATATGCCGAAGATAGTGAAGCCCACAGGTAGGAGCCTGACAGAATTAAGTGCTAGCGGGCACACAGCTCCCTGTATTAGCTATTATGTTAGCTGAATTCACAGGGCTGATACAGGAGAAAATAGTGACGGGAGCAGAAATTTATTACTGTAGTGATGTGGCAGATGCATTATCAGGCTGCACAGTTGTATGCTCTAAAAGTACACTCTCTGCAGTTAATTGTACTCTAGATAAATCTGGTAGGAAAAGATGAATAGTGCTGTTTACTTTTTAATTCAGTCCCCTGGGATGCTAGGCTCTATTTGAAAGCCTCCAAATTCAACATATCTAATGGCAATGGCTTTGAAGTACTTTGTTGCAACTGTCATGTGTTTTGAAAAATACATAGAGAAGAAAATACCAAAAGTCATCATTTCTTATCAATGGATACAAGTTAACAGAAATCTTCTTCATGCTACTGTCCAGACTGTAAATGCTGCGCTCTATATGTCAGGGACAGAGAAGGAAAGAGAATAATTAAAGGCTAGTGTCTCTAAAATATTCATCGCTCTTTTCAGTTTTTATTGTTGCTACAAGCCTGTTTTTTGTCATGTGTATGTTTTGGTTTCCGTTTGCATGATTTTTCAGTCAGCCAAGAGAAAAGACAATGTTTTCCACTGTATAAATAGCTATGAGATCTGATTAAAATCTCACAGACAGATGCCATTATGCAGGCAGACTGTCAAGGCAGGTGAAGCAAAGAGTTCCTCTCTATATTATAATTTTCTAGCTTGCGGAACAACCTATGCCTGACACTTCTTGATTTGTTGAGCTTAGCCACTTTCATCCCTCATTTTTTTAATACAGTTGACTAGAAGTTATTTGTGGTAAGGGACCATTCTTACTGCTTTTACTTTGTCATTTTACTCCTGCTATTGTGATCAGATCCCGGTGACATGTGCTACAACTGCCTGCATGGTGCACTACCTGCAATAGAGCCATTACTTTTCCCCGCACACTGGAACAAACCGCTTATGTTTCAACCCAGATGACATTTATTGCATATAGCAAATAACAGCAAAGCGTAAAATAAATATGGGATAGCCAAAGCTATCTGTTAGGTACTGGGCTTCTTATTCTTTTAGGTGGCTTTGAAAATCATGACACCTGTGAGATAGAGAACACCGTGGCTTCCTCTGCCACAACATGTATTCGAACACAAATGCAAAATATTTACTGAATGGAGCACACGTACAACTGAGCGATCAATCCTCCCTTCGCTCTCACAGCTACGAGCAGCAGGAGCTGTAACTCTGAAACATCTTCATCTTTACGTGAACTTGCTATGAAAGGATGATGGAGCTAAACCATAGTCCCTGCAGCCTTTGGGAATGTTTATTCTTTTTTTTAAAGCAATGAATCCAGGTTGGGGTTGTTCATAAGGTTCCTGAACCTTGCAAATGGCAGTGGCATCCAGGAATGGCAGGGTTTGGCAAAGACGAGCTTTGCAGAAGCTCTGTTTGCAGGGTCTGCTAAGGAGTACCTAGAAACATCAGACTAGAGTCCGAGAGCAACCTGAGCAACAGACAGCAACCTGAGCAGACAGGCGTGCTCCGTGCTGCAGCTCTAAGATGCTGCACAGATGCTGTAAGAACCTGACATGGGTTCTCAATGATGACAGCCTGGGTCTGAGGTAAGCCAGACTCTTCAAGGGTGAAATGCAGTGCTTTCTGTAAACGGAGACTTTAATCTGCACTGGTATGCCTCGTGTTATTTGGCTCTATGTATACTACTGCGCTAGGACAGATGTTTCAATAAGATACCACCACATAAACGCTAGGCTACATAACACTGTGTGATTTTAGGGCATGGCATTAGTTACCTTAAATTTACTCCGTTCAACAACCTGATTTTTTTAGCAATTAAATGGGAAAATGCCACATGGGGATTTATTTCACCTAATTTTAGATCTCCATCAGAATAGTGTAAATTACAAATCAATTCAGGCTCCCAACAGCCAACAGCGAGAAGGGCAAGCACTATCACATCGTACAGCATGGAGCATCCTGCTGCGCTGTCTAGAATGAGACGATCCAAATTCCTGTTTTCATACACACGGAATATACTGAAATATTTTTAAGGGTGATCAGGCAAAACTGAACCCCAAGGAATGCATGCATTGCACCATAACTGGAAGAAGACGTGAACCCATTGGCTCTGCACTGTGGCACCTCCAGTCACCCTTCATAAATGGGAGGCTTGAGTACCGAGCAGCCCCCGTGCTTACTCTGACCCACGAGGTGATGAAGACAGCATTAAGCTCTGTGCAGACAAGGCTTTGCATTTCTGGAGGGCTGTAAATTAGTCCTGAACCCGCTGCCACCTGTTCTGTATGTTGCTATCTCATTATTTGTTTAATTTCATAGTGTCAGGCCTACACTCCGCGGCGCATATTCCTGACTCAAAACATTAGTCTCTAATTGAAAAACCATTACTGCATATAGAGTTACAATAATCACAGAAGCTTTAATTAGTTGAGTAAATGAATAGCAAGTAATCGAACTTACCCAACAGACTCTTCCCTCTACTTAGCTTTTGAATTCTATTCATTTCATTCTGGCAAGGAAGACCTAAAATATAATGTATGAGAATCAGTTTCCAGATGGTACAGGACAGACTCTGTAATGACTGGCTTCACTACTGACATGAAATGTAGACTACTGTACACCTGGGAACGAAAGAAGCCCATATGCTGGTACTGTACTGCAAAACAAATTTATGTCATTAGCTCCACTAATTAAAAAAAAAAAAAAAGCAACACACCGTAGTTGAGAATAGTGTTTGGGGGCCATTTTCATTGTTAAACCATTTTTCCTCTCTTTTCACCAAACTGACACAATGCCAGCTCTCAAATTTATGATTTGCTAATTGACTAATTGCTGCATTAATAAAAGAGTAAGTTCTTGAGCATTCTATCAGCAGACTGTGTGCACTGGCACTTACTACTTGGTTTGTTTTAATGATCAAAGGATATTAATACAGTTCATCTGTGACATTAAACGTTGTTACACAATGCCCTTTCACACCAGTGCTGGAGAAAAGAGCTTTTTAACGCAGCTGACTGCCAATTACCAAACCATCTCTATAACCAAATCAAGCAAACTTAAACCACAGGGAGACCCAAACAACTTCTCTTTGTACTGCAAATCGCACAACTCACCGCCCGGCTTCTGGAAGCAGTAGCACCACTCATTGTTCGACAGCTTTCCATCTTTGAAGGAGTCGCAAGAGTTGAAGAGGGGTTTGACACAGGGCTCGTACTTATCCAGATAAATGGCGCTGATCTCCGAGGGATCCAGCAGCAGGTCATAGTTCATGTCAAGTTTGTTGAACATCCAGCCTAAGGAATCCTTACAGATTGGTAGTATGCTGGTGTCAAATCCTGTAAGAAGAAAGGCAGATATCCCCGGCTGAACCCCAGCACGCTCACTGCACGCAATCTTTGCTAAGCTGAAGCCTTGCTAATTTTTATTTTTGGCTGGACTCTGAACATTAAACTGACCTGCCCAAAGCAGAACAAAATTGTAAGACTGAACTGATTGTGTAAAGCTTAAAACCCGAGCACAGCCACAGACTAGAGCATTACTCACACTCTTCAGGAGCTGTGGGGTGGGGAGGGCTGAGATTCATAGCTGATTACTATAATTCAAAGTTATTTCTACTCAAAAAATTCTCGCTCTTTTTTTTTTCTGTCCTCAGTCCAAGTGGGCTGGCCTTTTTCCAAAAACTGAAACATGATGAGAAAAGACCACATCCATCGCATTTTCAAACTAGACTGAGTCTGAATGCAATTTAAATCCTGTTTCCCGGAGCTGTTTCTAGTTCCCTGATCAAATTCTTTCCTACTGTGCTCGCACCTTCCATCTCTCATCCCAGCTTTTCACTCTTTGAAGCCCTGCCTCCTGTGCTGGACAACGAAATGCTTTGCTCTGGATTCTGGGGGAGGCAGGGGGAGAGAAGGGACAAGGCGTCTCTCTCGCACCCTCTGAAGAATGGCGTGGCCTCAGCTGGGAGCTCCAGGGGCTGCACGTGCTCTCGTGTGCCATACCAGCAGCTTTCGTTCTTGTGGCCTCCGGGATTGTGCAGCAATACAGGGTTCTGCTCTTCCAGCACTTTGGAGACCATCAACATCACTCATTTTAATAGCCCAAATCCTTAAAAGTCTGCAGCAGCAGCGGTATCACAGAAAAACCAAGCCACGCATACAGATACCCACAATGTATCTGAGATGCATGCTGCGCTATTCTGCAGTCTCCACAAAAACAGTGGCATTGCCTTCTTTCACAAACAAGACAGGGAATTATAAATCCATGCCGTCACTGTATTTTCAATGCTTGGTACAAACATGGACTAATTTCCAAGTTACCCATGGTGCAAGAAAGTATATTTGTAATGTAGAGCTAATAAAGCTGATAATATGGATATTGATTTCAACAACATTTCAGTTTCAGAATATTTGAATTTCAGACACACGCATACATTGGCTGGGGATTTCCAGGCACAGGGGGTACCTGAACCACAGATCCCGGGCACCTCGTGCTCACGCTGCTTCAGCTGCGTGCAATAACCTGCCTGTGCACCGCTCATTCTGCTCCAGGTCCCGTGGAGAAGCCTGACAGGCTGTTTCCTTTCGCTGCATCTTTCATTGAAAGAGGTCAAGCTCAGCCTTATTTGCTGTAAGTGTCAAGTCCCATTTCAGGATGCTGCTTTGTTACAGTGAAACCTAAGATGTTGCTGGAATCACGCTGACAGTTTGTCCAAGCTCTGCAGCCTACCTGCTATTTTAAGTATTAATCCAAAGGAGGGCAGCGCTTTATGCTGGAAGCTGCGCTTTTTGTATGGAACTCCAGCTGAAGGCTGTCAGTGACATGGAGGAACAATCAGAAGGGTTAACTAATGGGAAGGTTTATGTCATTCATAATACATGTTTCTCTAAGAAAGGAAGAAGGTAACACCATTTCCTCAGGGCTCGCAGCAGCTCAGGCAGGGAAGAGAGACATCATGCTGAACATTTCATCACATTTTTGTGCTGTTATCTCTAACACTATCTAATCAAGTTTGAGGAGAGTGAAAAAGAAAAAAGGCCATGTGAATAGATGTAGGGAGGAAGCCTGCTCACCTTGCTGAAGCAATTAGGACTATCGACTTAAATTATTTTATTCACGGGAAGAAGGCAAGCAGGATTTGGTCACTGTGCAATCTCTTGTCGAGTGAAAGGGCTTAAGAATCCTTGACTTTTACAAAGCAGGGAGGAGCAGGGCATGCAGTCCTGCCTTGTGCGGGTGTACGCTGTGCCCGACTCCCCTCCACGGGGCAGGTTAAAAGTAGTCAAACAGGCAGGGGTGGATCATTCAACCACACGGTGGAGCGGGGATCAGTACACGCTTCAGCTATCCCAGTTTAACCGTTTCCAGGGGAAAAACAGCTGGGTTCTGTTGGCTGCCCTTTTCCTGCACAGATGCCCTCTCTGGTGACGATCTTTACGCCCTGTTGTGGCACTTACTGCTGTTACGGTGAGTAACTACAAGGTCTTTTGTACAACCAGGTCCATGTTGCTCAGCCCTGTGGGTCTCTAAAGGTCACCTCCTAACTGGCAGGGATCACTGCAGCGAGGAGGAGATCCTGGCATGAACTTGCCCCTGCGAGCGTCTCTGGATTATTTCTGAGTCTTGTTTTCCACCCTGCTGGGAAGTCTTTATCTGTGTGTAGAACACGCATTCAGGGATACAACAGCAGCACGCCCTCAGTATTGAGCTGTCTGAGCAGATCCCAAGACAGTGACTGATGCAAATACGAAGCTGCTCTCATACCATCAGGGCTTGGATGCAAGATACAATCATGAAAGGTCACTTACGAAGACAGTTAATTACATTAGTTGAAGAGTTTTTGATTGTAATTTCTCATAAAGAAGTGAGCTTTCACTGTTGTGACCAGAGTTCCAGATTAGGTTTATTAAGAGGCTGCATTATTAAGCAGTGCTGCATTATTAGACAGTGTGGTCTGGAAGTCTTTAAATATTACAGTGGTAGGCGCACTGCAAAGCCCTTAGGCTAGATGGTTATTACCAGTGAAAAGGTTAATTCTTTAATTGCCCCTCAGTATGTGGCTGAAGGTGAAACAGTAGTATCCACCTCCACTTCATATTGTCTCCTGGTAAAAGCTTCTGCCCATAAATCACCTTTTGCAACACTGCATCTGCAGTCCAAACCCAGCAATCCTGGATGCTTTCGGCACCCAGCAAGAGGAACAAAAGCAAACTGTGCCCTGAGTGTGCAACGCAGGCTCTGACTTGGTGCGTAACCAGGACAGCTGATGGAAAACGGTTCTTCCTTCATTGGGAGGTCACGTGCTCCCATCAACTTGGTAAGGCCAAGTGATATTGAGTGAATTAACTCCATTTTGGAGTCTTTTGATATACTTGCTTACAAATACGATGCAGTATGTTGGATGAAATAAACCACATACTGTTAATTCTGTAACAGATTAAGTGCTTGGTTAGTAGGCTGGGCTTCTAGACCCAGCCTGTGTGTTGGGCTTCACAACAGACCTGGCCTATCAGTCGCCTCAGTGAGAACTTTTCTGCATCTTTCTGTGCATCAGGTCAGCCCTGTGGTGCCTACGGAGAGAAGCAAGAGAACAGTGCAGGCTCCATATCCCTCCTGCTCTTGGCTCCTTGGCAGAGGCTGCCAACACAGATGCCAATTAATGTCAGTTGTGGTGGTGGTTGCTCTCATTTGGACACCTGCTCACAAGGACCTGGATTGAGACCATCACGTTTCTCGTTCCGACTGACAGCTGTTCAGCACCCTAACAACTTTGATTCACTATGAATCTGGAAGGAAACCAAACTGGTGACCTACATGTGAAAGTCTCATACCCCATTAATACGTAAAACGCTCCACCTCCTCTGAATTAAACTGGAATTAAATTAAAAAAAGTCTTTAAGTGAAAATCCTAATTAAAAATAAACACACCTTCTGGCACATAAAATTATTTTCCCCCTTCAAGAGTTGACTTACATGAGCCAGTTTTATTTTATTAAAGTATACTACAATTAAATTAACAGGGGAATAATTAACCTAATTTCCCCCATCACTTAAAATAAAGGAAGGAGGAGAAGAAATGTTCCCCAGAAATAATCCTTTATATTGCATAGATGTCTAGTAAAAGGAAAATAACTCCCACTCCAGCCAAAGAGACTATCTAGATACAATACGGGAATGTTATGAATTATCAACAGGCTCAGGAGCAATTTGAATCTGATCTTACTACCTAATTAGTTTTACTGTTTCCTTATGTCAAAGCATGTCCCTGAGTTGCTTGTATTATTTATTGAGGAGATTTCAATTGAACAAAGCCTGCAGAAGACAAAGTTCCTGGCCTATGGTGCTTTGCAGGGATCTCGCAGGTAGATCATTGAATGAAGGTTTGAGATTTCAAACACAAAGACTTGCCCTTATCCTTCTCCTTTCAAGAGGGTTAAAAAAGAAAAAAAAAAAAAGACTGTGCTTCTTTTCTTCACCTGGGGGTGAACTTAAAACACTCAAAACCCTTATTTACACTCACAGTAACATCTTGAAAATTTAATGTAGAATAGAGAAATCTCTGCTGGAACACCTTCTCTAGACAGCTGACGTGTCTGAGGCATCTGAGTCATCGCATCCCACCATCTGTTCCTTTTAATGCCACAGGGGCATACCCAAAATGGATTACTTTGAGGATGTGCCTGCCTTTTAAGACTCTACAAGCATAACCGAACCAGTTCAGTTTAATGAAGTGATCAGCCTGGTGAGGAGGGCAACACATGCAGAGCAATAAAAAGGGGCAATGTGTACATCAGAGCGTATTTCCAGAGCTGTGTGCCTCCTGCTTGCCAGGATTCACATACGTTTTTTTTTTTCAGCTTGGGTATGTGAACTTTGCTTTGAAAATTTTGCATCCTGCTTAAGACGTCTTTTATTTTTACAAATGATTGAAGTTGAAGTTAGAGGAAGCCAAATAGTGCTGTCCTTACTCTGGGTGTATTTTCAGTGCTACCAGAAGGAACTGGAGCTGCAGGATTTGGCATGTGCAGATTAATTCATGGATACTGTTGCAAACTCCTAAAAAGAAAAACAAGCCCAAGTTTTGTGGCATTCAGAAACAATTTAGGCATCTTAACTCATAAAGTTTCTTTCTTTTTTTTTTTAACTGACATATAAGAAAGTAGGAAAATGTGCCAAACTCAGTCAACAGTCTAAAAACGAACATTGTTGAGATCAAGTGTTTAAGATCATCAAGGCAGCCTTTCATATAAAGGCTGCCAGGAATCAAACTAAACTAAAAAGAGGTAACAGCTCCTCTGTGAATCAGAGCAAACACTGCAGAATTACCAGGAGTATTCTTCTCACTGCAATTGCTTCAGCAAAAAAAAAAAAAACCCAACGCCTTTAGAAATGAATTTGGTCTTTGGCCTTTGGTAAGCTCATCTGCATGAAAAGCATCCTTTGGACAGTCGGATGAAATGAGATTTCACGTGGTTCTGGACCCAAAGGACTTCAGACAAATTTTTAAGTCTCAGGTGTTTTCTGAAATGAAATGAATTCACATCCTGAAGCCATGATTAGCTGTACATCCAGTTGTCTTTTTGCACTATGGTTTGGCTTCCTCTGCATGGTAATATCCTTTTTTTGGAGCACCATTTAAGAAATAAGTAGGATATACTCTTTTAAAGATACTGACTCTGTCATAAATACCGTGTAAAATAAGGGACATATGAAAAAGACAATTTACACAGAACATGGCTGTTTCACCACATAGTTTTAAGATACAATTACTTGGCATTAATGAGGTTTGACTCTGGTTTTGAGCAATATAGCCTGTGGTATATTCTGTCTCTTTTGGAAAAGGCAATCTATTGCTGCACAAGCTCAAAAGCAGCACAAAAGAAGAGTGGCTGTGGAGACATGGACCAAGAGTAAATGCTCATCCTGATGTGCTGGGTCTGCTCTACTGCACCTTTAGCCTCTCCAGCCTCACACTACAGGGAAGCTGGGCACTGGGGTCAAAAGAGCCATAAAGGGGAGCAGCCGATCGAACCCTTTAAGTTGTGTGTGTGTGACGCCTGGCTTTAGGCAGCTTGTCCCAGAGAATCAGGGCACTGAAGTGAAGGTGAGTCACACGCCTAGAAAAAACTTGCGCATCCTACTTTGCAACCCAGGGACCCACGTGTTTTGAGACATACTATTTAAAAGGATTAATGAGTCCTTACAGAAAATAAATTCGCATCTGCTCTCTGATGAACATGACCTCTTTTGATGCTGTTATCTGAATCTTTCCCCTCCCTGGTGGGTAAATGACATCAAAATCAGTCATGTTGCCTAAACCCACAGAGAGTAAATGTCCTCTAAACTGTTCATTTTCTTCCTTTCTTTAAAAAAAAGCATCAAAGGAAGCAAAGATGGTATTATTAAATACCTGGGACACAACAGATTCCAGCTTTCCACACCATTTAACTATTCCAGCTCCATGCCTGCAATGTGGATGCTTTTATTATTCTTTCTCTTATATAAGGTGTTAGCAGGAAATTGCAAAATAAAATTGAAGACGGTCTTTTCCAACGTGGGCATAATTTTCCCTGTGCTTGTGTGCCATGGTTTTGGCTCATGCCACTGACATTGGGTCAGAAAATGCTTGGCCATAAACTGGGGGGTAGGCATACCCCACGCTCCATCCCCAACAAGTGATTTGGATGCAGCCACGCTGATTTGGAGGGTCGTGGATTTTAACTGTACAGACACGAACTCTGACATGCTAGTTAACCTCAGGGCTTGAGAAAAGTCCCTGAGCTGTTTTATTTACTAGTGTAGATGTGACCTCCTTGGCTTTCAGACACAGTTATTTGCCTGATTAACTTGTAAGGTCTCTTTGTCTCTGACTGCCAGGTTTTCGAGCAGTTTGGGCCAGAGAGAGCACAGAATGAGTGCAGCTCCTTTAGAAAACGGTGCAGCGATTTATTTGCAGGATCAGGTCTCCTGTGTCCCTGCTCACTTCCTGGCACCTGCTTGACATGACATTGTGGCTCTAACAGCTGTGCTCAGCTGAATGCGCTCTCAGGCTGGGAAGCTGCCTACAGCACTCAACGTTCAACGGGGAAAGGTGTTTTCTTACTGCCTTGTGCCGTCTCCGAGCTTGTTGGTTTGATGACACGATTTGCGTCCTCATGAAGAGCACCGAACCAGTCTTTTAGCCGCGAGGCGAGACTCCTCAGTTCTTTGTCTGTGCAAGCTAGAAAAAGAACAAAGCACCAGACTGAGTCAAGAGCACCAGCGAAAAGCCCTTCTCTAGGTAGTCTATTATAAAAATACTGTTTATGGTTGTAAAATTCTTCCCATTAAGAGCTCTGAAGTAAAAGAGAAGGATAGAGAAAAGGATGCAAGTTAAAAAGAAAATACAAGTCATTATGAATTATAAGTTGTACTCAAGGATCTCCTCAGTAGCTGGCATGATTTGCGATGGAAGAAGTGACACGCAGAGCTACCCGCAGGTTCTCAATTAGAGCTATGCGACTACTTAACTAAAATGTTTTCACCTTTTAGGATCTCAGAGAAAAATATCAGTCAAACAGATGGGGAGGAGGGACATACTTGCCTAGACATACTACTCGAACAAGACGCTAGGAATAATTTATAACCACATTTGCCTTAGTATAAGGCTATTATCACAGCAATAGGAAATATATATGCATATTTATATACATAAAGAAGAAAATTCTTACGTTGCTCTAGTTATATGCAAACGAGATTTTGCCACCTCTGAAGGTTGTCAATTCCATTTTGTTAGCTAGGTAAAACATTTATTTTCTTATCACTTTTTACTGAAAAATACCTTATTTTTCCAAAAATTTCCGCTGAGAGATTAATGTCCAGCTGAAGCGAATAGGTTGAAGGAAGAAAGCTGCATTAGTCACCAGTTTCTGTCAGAAAAAATATTCTTGTTTCTGTATCACGTTCAGTGCTTAAAATTCACATGCTCAGACAATTTTATTATTCCTGCTGTGCACTCATTCTACCTTTTAAACGACATTTCTTGGAATACAGGGCAAGATTTTATGCCATAGAGGCAGACATCCTTCACAGGGCAAGCGACAACACGTCTTCTCCAATTCACTGCACATTATAATATTCCTCCTTCCACCTTATTGAAGAACAACGGAGTCCCCCCAGCTTGTCTTCCCAAGTTAAACTCACTATTCCAATGACCACAATGAACTTGCTGATATCTCATGGCTGTGGTGAGTATTTGTTTGTTTTCACAGGGGTTTTGTTGGGTCAGAAGTAACTCCAAAGTTAAAACTAGGACATTATAGCTTTTTCTAACCGCAAAGTGAAAACTAGCATTTGGGGCAGGGGGGAGAAAAAGAAAGATTTTTCCCATTTTTCTGTAATGCTGAAAGACTTTGACAGGTTTTCCTATTAAAGATAAAAATACGAAGATCACTATCATGCTAAGGTTGAGTCCAGATAAGGAAAAATCAGGTCTTAAGGAAAAAACCCCAACAATTAAGGTAAATAAACGGAAGACAATGCAATATTAACTGTAAAGTGGCTTACATTTCTGAAAAAGCATATCACTTTATTTTATCACTTAAATTAACATTATATTTGACTCACTGAAAACTAGCTTATCTTTGCAAGTTAAGGCAAAATTCCTAGAGTGATAGGATTCTCGAGCCCACCATGCCATCTTTTCTCTAAGGAACACCTCACGCCGCTGTCGTTCCTTGCCTGTTACTCACAAAGTCTTTTATCAGAAAAAAAAATCACAACACAAGCAATAGCAGAACAAATTCCATCATCCTGCCTGTAACAAGCCCCCAACAGGAGATGTTGCCTGAAGGGGTGAGGGGGTAGGAAGAAAACCAATTTTACAGGTAATAAATATTCAGGAATGAACTAGCTCTAGACAGGCATGAATGATTTCTTATTTTGTGAATTTAGATCCATAAAGATAAAGAAATTTCCATCATGCACTAATTTCAACAGGAGCTGGGCACCTAAATACATGTTAACGTTGAGGGAGATACTTTTTTTACATGGGGTGGGAGATGCTGTTCCTGCATCCCCTGTTGAATTGTCGTCAGCTAATTTTCATCAGACATAATTTTTGCCAAAATATTATTAGGCAACTACAGCAGCATGAGAGACCATAATAGCCTTCTTTTCAACAACCTATCTTCAAATGTTTTCTGAGAAGGAATGTACCGATGATCTAACATCTTTCAGAATTAGAAGCAGGCAGTATCTTTTCTTTCCTTCTGCCAAGTAGCTGTCTTGCCCTTTGAAAGTCAATTTTGCAAAGGAAAAAAAGAGAAATACAGTGTATACCAAGTGTTGTTTAGCCAATGCCTCTTACATGGCAGGTTATCCATATGTTCAGAGGATTTCACAAACGTATCTCCAGTCAAAACCGCACACATAAACACAGCTTCGACTACTGATTACATCAAGTGGGTCAAAAAAGAGGATTCAGTTGTCCAAGAAATGAGTAACATAGTTTTATTGTGCAAACCTGATACCTATTAAATATTTATTTTGGCACACGACACCTTTAGGAAGCCAAGGCTGGAGCTCCAGACTACAAACACATTCCTGTGCCTTCCTGACACCCTCATCATGCCTTCTGTATTCTCTATACTGACCTTCACACACAGTCAACAAGCCACTGAGAAAAAAAAATATATATTAAAGAAAATACCCTCTAGGGCTGTTTTCCTCGTTCAAATTTGTGTACTTCCAAATAAAAAGACAGCTCTAGAGACTGCAGAAAGCTAAGGTAAGTCAAATGCTCTGGGGGACATTGCATTTGCTCTCAAACTTGCAATGCCACCCTGCCGGTGCGCAGTGCCAGGGCAGGGGCTCGCAGCACACTCGCCCCCTCTCCCGGCCTCAGCACGGCGCAGGATGGCCTTCCCACCGCCAAACTAACGGCCCGCAAATTGGATGCACAGTGTACATGGAAAAGAAATAGATTAATTAAGGGTAAATCAGACTTGAAATGATTTCTCTGTATAGTCCAGCCAATCAAACATGCCAGGATCTGTAAAGTGCCATTCATAATGAAGTCGTTATGTATTTTTTTTTGCTTGTCTGTAATGCTAACCATGTGGAGAACGAGCTTTTACCATGTACATTCAGAATGGTTTAGGTTGGAAGGGACCTTAAAAAACATCTATTCCTGCTTAGCTCAGTTCTCTGCCAGTACCCAAGTGCTGCAATCCATGACCTACCCCAGCTCGGATATACCCTATGGCTGCTCAAACCGCCACAGGACCCCTGTCTCCTCCTGCCACTCCGTAACAGTAATTCTCTTGATTTTGATGGACCAGGAAAGGCATTCAGCCTCTTCTATGCTGTGGCTTCCTCAAAGACTGCCTCATTCACTCACTCTCAGTCTTTAAAACTGCACCCTGGATGCTGCTTTCTCTTATTTTCACCAACAAATCTGCAAAATGCCCCCCAAACCCTGCAGATTTCCTTTGGAATTCACTCTGAGGCACAACTTGACAGTAAGGCCAGAACTGGAGTGTTCTGCATACTGGAGAGGTTTTTTTGTGAATAACTGAGATATTCCTTAAGTTGCTTAAGGATGATTCAACAGTGGATATTATGTTGAGATTCCCTCCTAGGACTGCAGTCTTTCTTCACAAGAATAACTGCTGTTTCTTGAGTTAAACAGGAACCAACTGTGCTGTTAATATGTAGTGAATAATAAATTTCTTCCCGAGACTTCAAAAATTTAATGCACAGTTCAGTTAAATTTCTATTAAAGTATTTCATGCCCTCAATCCTACTTTCTCCTGCACATTAAAATAGAAAAAGTATTATTTTACATTTTTTCTATTAAATTTTATTTTAATGCTACCACGCACGGTTAAAATTTCTGCCTCTCTACCTAGTGGAACTGCATTCTATTTTACTTATTTTATTTGAACATTTTCAGAAGTCTCTAATCGGAATTTGTTTGTTTTGGGACACATTATTTCAGACACTTCAAAGCGGATTGGCATTCAGTGGGCATGAGTTTCACACACACAAAGTCAGGCCCAGGCTCCAGCTGGGTGTCTAGGAACCAGAGCACTTAATGATTTATTGCTGGTGGTAGAGCCCATTAGTTACGTATCAAACAATTAAGAAGCATAGCTCTGAGGAGCCCCAGATCTAACATCCTCATAGATAAATTTGCATTAGTATAAGTTATAAAGCATGTTTAAGAAACCCCTTCATGAAAAATACAGTGCAAATGTACCTCTTTACTATTAATAGAAGTTTCAAGTAACATTTCTCAGATGAGAATAATGGAGCTGTAGGAGGAAGAGATGTGATAATGGGTCTCTTGCTATTTGAAGATCTATAAGGAGAGAATACGTAGGTTGCAAACAATATGGATATTGACATGACTTGAAGCACTAATTAAAAAATCCGGGATGAAGAGAAGCACCAAGGGAGGAACCTCTCCATAGCCCCTCTCTAGCAACTGAAATCTGTCCAGTCAACTGTCAACAACCATTTAAAACTCTACTGTTGTGAAAAAGACACAAGCGCAAACATATGCAAACATGCATTTTCACTTCTGTGTGTATTTTCTTCAAGACAAGAGAATCTGGCTTCAATTAATTTCCTACACCTTTTAAAAAGGGAAAAACCACAAGACTTTATCCTTGTTATTTTGTCGATGTCACCGAAAGTTCTGCCTTAGCAGCCCGCTGATACCAGGTCCCCACATAACTTTAATTCCGGGATCCTACGCTACTGATGCGCTTTGATGAACACGTTGCGCAGCCCACGACTTCCCTGCGTGCGGCGGGTTGGTATTGCTGCAGCTACGAACTGGGATGGTGGGGCGGGTTGGTTAATGTCCAGCTCATCAACTTGATCAGTGCCCTGCATCCGACGTGGCAGTGGCACCCCGCGCGGTGGCAGAATCTGCCACTGCTCTGAGCCACGGCCGTGCGAATGCAGGAGGAGGATCTATTTGCAGCTGGATCCAACCGACATCCTCAGATCGGAATCTGCAGATGTTACAAATCATCCTGCAGAAGTGATTTAATAGCAAGCACTGAAAGTGCAGGTTTATTCCCAAGGGTGAAGCAATTGGTCCAGCAGTTATTTATTCCTAGCATACTGAAAGTGCTGTTGCTAAATACCTATTTTCACCAAGCAGAAAACATTAATCTGACCTAATGGAAAGCCATTAGCATGCTGTAGAGGCTCAGGTTTTTAAAGGCGTGCTTCCATTATGGACTTTTTCAGCTCTACAGATACTATCTATACATATTGGTGGTGAAAATTAACAGTGTAATATTTAATTTCACTCTTTCAGGGAGGGACTTTCAAAAGTTCCCAGTGCCAGAAATCAACATTAAAACTGAACTTACCTGTAGAAGCACAAGATTAAATCAATATTGAATGTTCTCTCACATCCCATTTTTACTCCAGCCTAGCAAAACAACACTGTAACATCTCCAGCCACTAAGAAAACAAGCCTTGTAACTCATACTGCAGTTAACTCTAAAGAAAATTTAGTACTAAGAAAATACATTACTGCTTTAATCTCTCACTTGCTGCCATAATGTTCTGGTAGTATGTGACATCCAAGGAGTCCATATTTTCCAGAAAAAAGTTACAGTGATACTTTATACTGTATTTCACAAAAAGCATGCTATGCAACCAGATTCATAGAATGTGTGTAACATCTTTTACGTCATTTGACTTCTCTGTCATCTATCTGTCATGTATCTGTTGCCTTATCATTATTATTGTTATTATTATAATAATCACTCTTACAAATAGTACTACATTACTACCAATTACATGTGGAGAGAATGGTTCTTTGGCTTCGTATTATTGTTATACGATACTAAGTAGTCTCCTAGGTAGAGACTGAGGAGCAAATTCCCTATTCCCCGAATGCCAAAGTGGAGCATGTAAACATTCCCTGAGAGCTGGGCTACTTTCAACTGTTTCTGTACTGTAGGGGAAAGGAAACCGCAAATGCAGAGAAATTACAAAAAAAAGAAATAAAGTGAAAGGATTAAAAAAATGCATATTTAGCTATTGAGGTTAGTGCCCTTTCCAACTGCCATGGCAGAATTCAGCTTAGAAACATGTCACTGATTTTGAGTCACCTGCTGAAAAAGGCGCGCATGTCCTGCCACGGAGCAGAGCGAGTGTGTCGTGATTGAGGTGACCAGCCACAGAATGTGAATAAAAAATGGAAAACACTGCAAGAGAGCCCATCTCAATCCATAGTCTGAAATGTCAGACTTGGAGTTCCCTGAGCAGCAAGGAGGAGCGGACGCATTCATGGAAACCAGCCTTGCTGGCTGCTCGGCTCACAAGCAGAAAACCAACTGTATTTGTAAGACATATTAGTCGCAACAAGCAGTTCAGTCATTTGTCCTGTGAGCCCGGAGGACAAGTCCATTTAGTTTTGATTAAAATGTGATATAGCACAAACCTACATGACATTGCCCGATAGTGATATCATATTCTTCCAGTTAGAAACAGGGCAAGCATAGTTTCAACAATTCACAAGGAAAAAAAAGGTCCCATTTTTATGTTTTTGAAGACTAACATGACAATCAAGTGCAAAGTTATATGATAAAACACATATTTAAAACCACTGTAATAACACTAAAAATGTTTGACGTACGTGTATCATAGCAGGGAAGCTGACAGCAGAAAATGCTCATCTTTTGTACTAATTTTTATATTATTCTTTGTATAAAAAGAAAATGTGGCAATTTTAATCATGCTTCCTCTGACAAACATCACTACATTTTCTCTCTTGTAGGTAAATCAACAACTTCTTTCACCCTGCTATAATTGTGTCTATATGTGTGTGGATTATCACAATAGGCTTTAAAAGTAAAGTAAAAAAAAATATTATCACCTTTCAGGCTCCAGGGAGCGGGTCTGCTCCCAGCCATGCAAAATACAAAGCGTGTTTTAAAAACTGCTGCTGCAGGAGCCGATTTCAAAGTCAACATCAAGATAAATTCAGGGCTGTGCTAACCCTCCACTTCAAATGCTACTACACACAGAGGCATATGAACACACACACGTGTATGTGACTTGTAGATGACTCCGAGTGTTTTATCTGTGATCTTTTGGTGATGCAACTGTGGCAATAATTACCTTCACAAATATTTCGCCGATCTTGGTTGGAAGATGCAATGCTCTTATTTGCTCTTTTCGTTGAGGCCTCAGGCAACTTATTATAACATTAAAAAATGAAGTATTACGCCAATAATTTTATGACGTAGAAAGGAATAGATTGTTTACTATTACTATAAGGAAAGGTATTGCATTCCAAACATGCCTTCCTGGTTTGATAAATGAAGGTCTTTCATTTAAAACCCCTCCTATAGTCACCAGCATTTCACGACAAGGTTCTATGTGGGTATATTTGTCGTACTGCATTTTTGGCATTCACTGGCTATTCTTCCACAGGGCTGACACCTACGCTGATAACCACCTCTGATCCTTCTGTCGCTTGTTTTGCCTTGTCTTATAAATACAGCAGCAAGATGCCAAGATCCTGCGGTTCAGACTTTGAGATGATTACAGGAGCAGCTGAGTTATTGGGAAGACAAAATAGGCTTTGATCTGAAGATCCCTTAAAACGGTATATTTAAAACACAAAGCTCAGCTAGAACTGTACAAAGACTGAGAGCTACAAAGCTCACTCTCTAAAGCTGTAGGTGAAGTGTACATCTGCTTTCGTAGTACTTAATGCTAGTTCCTTTTGTGCTCGCATTATTTGTGAAAACCCTGTGCCAGGTGCTTGCGAAGCCTGGAGGCTTATTTAAATACATCCAAACTATAATGATGCTGGGGGTCTGTCAGAACTGGGAAGGAAGGCTTGTGGGAGTAACATCCCTTGTGACATTTTGGCCATGTCAGGTACTAATTAAAATGTTATCAGCTCCTGCAGGGTTCTTAGCCTCCCAAAATTCATTTGCCAGCTCACCCTAATGTTCTCATTCAAATTCTGTCTTATCACCAGAAAGGAGGAACAGACAGAGCTATATCAACTGAAAACCAAAAAAGAGCAAAGAAAAATGTCTAACTGAATGGACTTTTCCAGAAGTTCATGCTGTGCTCTGGATGAAAAAAGTCTCCGTAAAGTCATCATCTCCCCTCTTGCCTGCCTTCCTCCCTCCCTCCCTGTTTTTTACAGTGTCCTCGGAACAGATGTGCTGGACTTGGCAGACACACGTACGCACCCAGCGTCGTCTGTGGTGAGTCTCAGAGGAGGCTCTCCAGTTAGCTGTGGTGGTGGCTGGTCAAGCACTGGCCAGTCTTTGCAAGAAGGCTCTCCCAGTTCCTACCAAAACTGAACACTGGTTTGACTTTAAAGCAGTGTTTAAAGCAGACCCGCGGCTCACAGGCCATGGGAGGTTTTCACAGACCCCTGACTTTGCTGCTAACAGCTTAGCAGATATTGTACTCTGAGGCATTTGAAATAATAAATAAGCAAAGCTGGAGGAGTAATTAAGAGTAGAAACAAAACTCATTGGGGTTAAAATGAGGTAATTGAGGGATGATTATTTTTAGGCAAACAGTACATGTACCATACTGTGTACATTTGAGTTTTAGACAGAATTGTTTCCTGTACACCTTCCAAAGCCACAGCTGAAAGGGTCAACACAACCTGCTGAACTTTGCCACATCCAGGAGGTTGCTTTGCTCCACTTTCTAGGGCTGAACAGAGAGAAATTTTAGATTCTCATCTTCAGTAAAAACTTTCTCAATTACAATAGCTGGAAATAACTCGAGCTGTTGATGATAAGGGCAGCTGCCAGCTTCCATAATGAAAATGGCCTTGAGCTTGAAAGAGCAAAACTCACGTAGTAAAATTAGTAATTTGACAGTATTTGAGAAGAAATGGGCAGATCTATTTATGTTCAATCACAGCGGGAGAGCAACAGCAAAGAACATAAATTAAAAGATTATATATAGAGAAAAAAGTAAAAACATAAGGTGATTTCACAGAATGCCTATGTTAGAGCGTAAGCACATGCGACGCTTCTCAAAAAATAAGTTGAAAATGTGGCTCTGTATGAAATGAGATGTAAGAGACTTCTAATTTTTACAGTTCCTTATGCAATCACAGATGGATCTAAACTGAATTACGAAAAGAACCCAATGGCAGTAGATAATTTTTGTAAAGTGTCATAGTAAACTGCGATATTCATTATTATTCGATACCATTCTTTTAAAATGCATGAATTTTTGTGTGGGTCATAGGATAAAACTGCTTTTTTTACACAGTTCTGTTCTTCTGACACTACTCCATCTCTGTAAGTTTGTTCAAATTTAAAATTAATGAGCTCCCAGATGATTATTGGGTTTATGTTTACTTTAATGAGAAAAGGTATTATTTTTATGGCTAGCAAGATCTAAATGTGCTGGACTGGTAGATGCCTGTTCTGGAGGTAAAGTTTGGGCTATCCACCCTTAGGGTAATGATCACCGCTGCTACCTGAGGAAACCACGTGCAAGACGTTGCACAGAAATGCAAAAGCAGTGCTCTTACAACGCAGCCCATGTGTATCCATCACAGGGCATCTCCAGAGGGGCGGTGAGCACAATGACTGATCTGCTTTCCCATAGGAAAAAAAACCTACCCCACATCCTTCCCAGAGTCCCCGCTGTGATTTAGGATACTGTCTAGAAGCTGCAAGACTGACCCAGGAATTTATTAGAAAGACTCCTTTTTGCCAGGAACCGGTACTCTATCATAAAAAAAAAAAAACAACTAGGGAGAAGCAATTGAATAGATTCACTTCATTTTTCTGGAGTCCACCATCTTTATTCGCTTCCTCAGGGAGCCTTGCAAAGTGATAGATAAATCCAATTTGCCCATGCTTGAGCAGGATGGAGAGAGAGATACTCATGAGTCAGCATATGCTAGCAGAAACTGTTTTTCCCCCCTCATTAACTTTTTTGCACATCAGCTGATTTTTTTTTTATTCTGTGTATATCCCTGTACTTATTTTCTATGTTCCCTACTGAATGTTATCACATCTGATACCACCAGGGCTTCATTAATGTAGAATGTTGTCATGTGGTGCATTATTCTTAAATGAGAAAACACAGACAACCCTAGAAGAGAAAATGAGGAGTTGTTGGACAGCATGGGGCCAGGAGCATTTGAAGATGTCTCATGGGAATTCCTCCAGCAAATTGTTGGGAAAACTGATTGAAATTCAGTAAGAAAATGCAAATGAGACAACACAGCTCCCCAGTGAATTGCAAAGATCCCCTGGAAGGAAATCACAACTATCTCTGCACTACTGCACCTTGCAAAATCAAGAAATGCTAAATCCCGGCCAGGATATACAGCGTAGGAACGCAGCATTCAGCACAATATGGAACAATCAAGTGAAGGAGTAATTTTAGTAAGGAAATGCAACCTATTTTGAGAATCAAATTTTAATGGATTTAGGATCTGAATAGGATTTCATTGGAACCAGTGCCACACCAGCGAAGTGTCATTAACTTCACAGGAGTGAACGGCAATCGGCACATTAGCAAACACACTTGTCTGGGTTGGTTCATCGATCCTCAAATGCATCACACTGACACAGGAATTTAGTAATGTACTTCTTGCTGTAGGTGACTTTGAAGGTGAGGGAGGTGCACCATGAGCAGGGGTTTGGCTTCTGGTCAGACACCTGCCTCCGGTGGGGTGAGCAACTGGGACTGTGGAAACTCCCCAGGTGATGGGAGACCTTTGCTGGGTGTGAAATGAGGGAGGATCTCTTCCCTTACAACACTGGTGCTCAGGAACTTGCTTGGATTTACACCGGCAAAGTGGTGGAGCTGCTTAATTTTTAACAGGCTTTGGTTTCTTTGGCTGAGGTAGTCACTGATGCTTCAGCCGTTATGGCCTCCACTTCTGGACTGATGAGCTGGGGTGATGCTAAAGCACAAAGCAAACTTCTCTGGGATTAAAAAGATGATAGCTAAGCTGAGCTGAGTGTCAGGGAAGGCTGTAGATAAAAAAAGGCTCAAAAGACCCACTATCTATTGTTTACCTACTGTGACATGTACCTCCTACAGCGAAAAAACTTCATTTAACAGTATAAAGAAAAGTATGAGATGAACATACTAATGAGCACCTGGCCACTCAGATGCTGTGGGAATCAATAACTTCAAAAAGCGTGGCATGGAGTTGCAAAAATCTCCTACTAATGTGTATTTTGAAGAATCATTTAAAGAAATGTCAATTCTTTTCTCAGTCCTTCATGCGCATTTGTGTATTAAAGTCTTTCAGAGGGAGGATTGAGTTATGTGTATTCAAGGATACGATTTATTGAAAACGTCCCGATTTTTTTAAATATTTGCACTATTAAAATATTTAACATCCAAAAAAAAAAAAAAGCAGCAAGTGAGATCAAAACCATCCTGTGGCATTATGAAAACCGTAAGCTGAGCAATTCTGAAAAGGATAAAAATGGCTTGTGTGAAAGGAATTTATTATTTATTTTTTTTTTTTTTTAAATAATTGACAGATTTGGAACTGTGGCTGAGAAAGCTTTGAAAGCGGCCAGGCTGACGGGCTGTATTGTAGGGTAGTTGTAAGCCTTTGTAGAAGCAATTATTATCATCTCCCCCGAAGCACAGATAAGTCCATGAGCAAAAAAGCAAAGAAAAAGAGAAAAGGCTGGCTGGGAAGAAGACCCCCTTTCCCAGGCTAGATGCTTACTTGCTGATGGCTTAAGCCAAAGTGAAAACAATCTGAATTTAATTTAAATTTTGGTCGTTGTGCAGAAAATTAAATAGCTGGAACCGTACCTGCTGAAAGAAGAGGCGAGGAAAGTGCAACGTTTGGGGCGGCAGCGCTCTTTTGAATGTGGCTGTAGTGCGGCTCTTTCAGCCCCACCGCCTGTCAGCCCCCATAGGTGTTCTTCAGAATAATGATTTAATCAGAGCGGCCATGGATCAATGCTCTCCAAGTGTTCGCAATTAACAAATTTTGTAAAAGGTCCGGCAAGGCATGCTGTAGAACTGAGGATTCGCAGCTCCAGATAAAATTTTACGTTGTGCAAACATCAGCAGCTTCCCAGTGGCAGCTTTTTAATTGGGAGCACTACGGGAACACCGAGGCCATGCTTCTGACAGGCTTCTCTTACACCGTACACAGGTATCTACAGGAATGCATCCTTCAGTTAAACCAATATTTTGCCTAGTTTATTTCATTTATCAGCCTGTCCAGTTCATACCCCACATTTCTGTATATTTAGACCATACTATTCAAATCAGACTATGGGCCTGATTCTGCTTTTCCAAGGTTCTGCATTTACTTGGGTGCAACTGAAAGTTAAGTCTGATTTTTCCAGGTGGAGTACACTGACAGACTTTTTGCACATATTCTTCAATCTCTCTCCAAACGTAGCTTTGTGCATTTTAGATTTCATTATTCCTTTGATGCTCCTTAAAGACGCAAGGATATCATCTCACACTCTGGGCCTTTCAGTTTCATTATTTGTTTTAATTCACTACAGAGCTGGAATGCACTTTTCCCATTTTGCTACAAGTTCTTGGGACATTAAAAGCAGGACGTTAAAATATCCTGAGGCTTCCAGGCCTTTAGTACAGTATTTGCTACCCCTGTCATTTTCAGAAAAAGCAGTCATTACATTAAAGGAAAAAAGTCGCATTATTTTATTGTAAGCTAATTACCTGCAGGCTGTTTTGTGTGTGTCTCATTGGAAAGGATTAAAAAGAACTTCCTACTATGTGCGCTATGACTGATCATAGCTAATAGCCACAAATCTGCACACTTAGTCAGTATAATCCTACTTTTCTAATGGAAAGAGTCAGACACTACCCCCACAATTACCCTTCAGGACGATCGCGTCCCAAATTTCAATCCTCTGCCACCCAGTGCGGTGACAGGGTCACAGCCGATGGCAGAATTGGGTGTGTTGATTTTTGTGTGGCTGATAGAGGATTGCGGTTTGGTTGATAAATGTGCTCCCAAAAGGATTCAGTAAATTTGATAACCAACTGTTGTATAAAAAGTAATCCGTGGAATGGCTTAAAGTATCGATGTTAAATTTGGATGAGGAAATCCAAATAAGTAAAACTATGTAGGAGTAATACTAATTGATGTTAAAACCTATATGTGAAGCTGGATAAATTTACCTATTAGGCCAATTAAGACTATTGTGAATAATTCGATGAGGAAGCTTTAATGTTTCCCTTGATTCTAGTGATAATCTTTCATCTGGAAAAGAAACACTTGAGCAGGTACACAGCACTTGTAATGGGCATTAACGGAGCAGCGTTTTGTGGAGTAATCTGCGCAGGCTGGGGCCACTAACTGGCATAAACATTTTAACAGTGATGCCAAAATATCCATTTTGTTGCTGAAAACTGCCTAAGTAAACCACAACAATTATGTCCTGTACTAAATAACAACGATTGCTTTCTTCATCTTTCTTCACTTACCATTCCCTTCTGGCACGCAGAGGCAGAGCTGCACTGCTGGTGCTGCCAAGTCCTTGTTTTCAGCAGGTATTTACAAATAAGCCAAGGCACAAGGGGATGCTTTTTATCTAGGGAGGTACAAGTCATTTTATATCTGGTTTCTAGGCAGGAGATGCTGACCAATAATGAGCACGCAAAGGATTTGTACAGATATGTTTAGGAGTGTTAATATAAACATTTACAGTAATGGGTTTTAGGGGGTCCTTTTTGGCATTTATCTAGAAAAGCAGTCATATTGAGAGACTAATGTACCAAATTTGATTTTTCCCCCCAATAAATAGATGTGAGAGTAAAATGCTTTGAAGGAATTCGGGGAGAAGATGTCAACCTGTCAGTGATGCAGGTTGGCTCCCGTCCATGGGGAGGGAGGGGAGAAGTAAAAAACATGGTAATATGTTATAGACTGTGAAGGAGGTTTCAGGGTGTCTCTCCTGTCCCAGGGCTGTAAACTACAGTCCAATCCTTTAGACCAATAATTACCTACAGTCGTACAGACTTCTGTTAGGTATTCCCTTTTAGCAGAAATGCAGATGCGTATTTCAACAACCAAACACAACACAAGCCAACCAAGGCCCTGAGAAAAAAACCTGCTTCAATGGTTCAAACACAACTACTTAAATGTCAACATTATTTATACGTGAAAGTATTTGTCTTAAACTTGGCTAAAGTCTGTGGAAGAAAGCAGACGTGAATGATCGCTGGTACTTCACACAGTTTGATAGTTTGACTACTATTTGGTCAGGACCGTTCTACAAAAACCAGCATTTCTTTTATTCCATGGTGAGGGTGAAATGCATAGCAAGAATTACATTCTATACAGACCAAGCGGACTAGTTGATATTTATACTCACATAAATTGGAAGAGTGTAGATTTCAGCTCACCACATAGTATTTTCTTGGCTAACTGGTTGTAAAATGGATTTGGAAGTCAACCCAATATTTTCAAACTAAGCTACTGCAATCAAGACAGTGGGGTTGCGCTCTTGTAACAGGCACTTCTCCACCCTGTTCCCGCATAAGAACAGTAAAAAGCCTCCCAAGTGTGAGAAATGAAAATGTACACATTTTTCAAGGGTAAAGCTCTCAAATATTTTTACAAACCTCAGTTTTTGAAAATGTTGTGTTCATTTGCTACAGCTCTAAGTAACTAAACACAAGGGAAGTGCACTTACAATGTTAAGAAAATCTTAGAGAAGTCACCAGGAACTTTTTTGCTTTTCTTCTTCCTGAAACCCTCACTGACAGCAAGAGGAGATTGGATTTAAGCATTTATGTAACAACAGGTGAAGGACACACACATTTACTCTTTTGCATAGCGGGCAGAATCACAGAGCTACTCCCATACAAGTAATAACGCAAGAGGAGCCTCCTTCAGTTGTCGTAAAGGCAGGCAGTAAAGAGAAAAAATCACCCTTGGATTCATAGCCACCTGTCTGTAAAAAGCACTGCTGAAAGCCCAATTATTTTGACAGATACCAAGGAGAGACAAAAAAATAAGGACTTATGTAAATTACAATGAAAGAACTCAATGTATTTCTCAAAGTAGCTCAGGACTTTACAGTAAATAATGCTTTCAAAGGAAATGGTAATCATCCTGCATTGAAAGCTTCTGATCTTACCATCTTTACTTCAGATCATATTAGTACTGTGCATCATTACAAGAATGTGTTCTTTGAAGCATGTGTACTCTATCTTCCTTCTGTTCATCATAAATACCCTCTCTGTGAAAGTACACTTTGCCACCGTGCACACATTTTTCTTTCTAAGATTTAATTCATTTCCTAAAGAAATGTCACACAGAAATCAATCTTCCCAGCACAAGTTCACAAGGCCTGATTCGTTTAACAAATGATTTATTGACAACTGTGAGATAGAAAATAATGGGATGTTGTTATTAAGAGCAACATTACACATTTCCAACAGTGGATATGGAGAGGGTACATACAGAGGATGCTAATATTCTTTCATGAACAAGTGATACCTTGTGAGAAGAAAGAAGAGAGCTTGCTACGGTTAATGGCTGGCTTCCAGCTTCTATCCCAGCTGCCCCTCTGTAGTCACAGCTAATGTTATTGCATAAATCCTGACCTTTGCTGTTGTTGGTTTCATTGAGAAACAATAGCTTGTAGAGCAAGAGATAAGAAAACACGTGTCCTGTTACAGAAAATGTAATTTTGATTGGTATTCAAATATAATCCCTTCTTCAGAGACAACGTGAAAGTTCAACCAAAACTGCATATGTAGCTGCAGACCACAACTGAGCGTAAGAGGTAATGGTATGATAGATCATCTGGGAAGTATTTATCTAAGTAGTGTCACACATGGGGATTAAATACTTCTCTTCCTCCTTGTGTCTTTCTTCCTGTCCCTTTTTCACCCAGTGCCAAAGAATGCAGTGTTTGCAGCTCTGCAGGCTGAGTGCACCTTGCATTTCTTCATATGATGTAGATATAGATCCTTTTTTATTTTCTATTAACCAAGACATGGAGAAAAGAACCAATTCCCTGCACTACACATTTATCTATATATTCTACAAGCATAGTGGGAATCCTAGGGTATCTCATAAAAATAAAGACAATTTCCCTCGAGCTGTCTTCTCCCCTCATATCCATCATGACTACAGTGATCAAATGTGACCTTCAGCATGATAAGTCCTTTGGTGTCCCCAGGTCAGGTGTTAAATCATCCAAATTTAGTTCAATGGCTCCTGGAAAAGAGTCCAAGCCCTAATGTCAGATGCTCAGGCTCCTAACTCAAAGTACCTGCACACACCCCGGGCAGAGAGCACCTCGTCCTAGCCAGAGGCACAGAAATAGTTTCGCAATCTCGCTTGTCCCTGAGGACTGAGGCGCAGGGGCTGAGCTGCAGGGAAATGCCCTGTGTGCTCCAGATCCCAAGCCCCGAAGCCATGTGGGGAGCTCAGCACACGGGGGCTCCCGCAAAAGAGGATTTCACCTCCCAGAAAGCAGCAATGAAACATCCCTGTGCTGAATTAGAAAGCAAGCAGCTCCGAGTGCGGTCTGTCCCACCAGAGACTTCGACCCTTTGCCAAATTTCTAAATCCCAACACTACATAGTTGAGAAGTTGTTACTCTAACTCACCCATCACGCTAAACGCTACACAAACATAGGAAAAAACAGCTCATGCATGAAGGAGTTCATGCTCAGATCTTATTTTGGAAAAGTAAAACAAATTCTCAGTCCTTCCTTGTATTCCTGAAGAAATTATCTGACAAAGATCAGGAAAAGATATTATTTCTACCGGTTTCTAAAAAGTGAGGAATATTTGACATGCTTCATTAAACACAGCTGAAAACATAAAACATTTTGAAAACATACAGTTGAATAGGATATAATATTTTCAGAGGACTCCATACAAAAAAAGGGGAAAGATTAAAATCTGTTCCCAGAAAGATAATTTAAACCCGGAGTAATACATTCCCTCCCTAGTAATCAGTCTGCAAAGAGGATGATTTAACTGCGACCCTCAAAATCTCTGTAACGGAAAAGCAGGAAAACCTAATAAATTCAACTGTACTATATTGCACTGCCAAAATTATAAAGTGAAAATGTTAACTCAACCTACAAGACCTTTTTACCAGGTAACAGAATTTCAGAGGTAATTTAAAAAAAAAAATCTCAAGCAACCATATTTCATGAAAACAATGTATTTTCCTACATCAGAGGTATGCTGAAGGGGAAATCCGGGAGATACGAACTTGGGCACTGGTGTATTTACAGCGAACGGTCACAAGATAGCAGCACAAAGCATCAGTCTGAAGAATTTCTTAAAGATGCTACAGAGGTGGAGGTGATGTGCCATCAGTCACCAGGACACAGCTGTATGTGCGGAGGCAACATAACTTACCGCAATTAAGTACTTCCTGGGGAGTGGGTTCAGCGCTGGGGTAGCCTGTGCTAACCTTTGTGAGCCAGCGAACAAAAGCCCAATAAGGAGAATGGACTTTTTTTTTTGGATTTACTGCAGGCATGAGAGATGTGTTACATGAGTCAACATCAGGGCACAATAAGAGCAGGGAACAGAGCACATCTCGTAGGGTCGTGGAGGGGAACCTTACGTCTGGCAGTGTCTCATAGCTTACAAATTGGTTGCTCAGTTCCTGAGCTGACCTGCTTTTGGACAAGAAATTATTGTTTCCCCCTTTCAGTACCCTCTATATGCACTTTTTAAAAGAAGCAAAAGGAAAAAGGATATATATCAATTCTCTACACATTACATTGTATATAGAGTATGATGGAGTATGTACGCATGTACACTAACTTGGAATTCCCAAAAGTAAGTAAATCCATATTCTAGGAAATAAATGTAAAGGTCAATAGGTCAAGAAAGATTAATAAAGTCATTCTTGAGCTCCTATGAGGGGAAGAAGCACTCATAGAGATGAACTCAGATCTGCAGTATAGCTGTAGCTGAACATTCACAGGTTTTTTAGGAGCTGGATTTTTTGGCTATTGATCTGCCAATCACTTTTTCTACAAGAGGAAATTCAGTTATCCACATCCCAGTGAGCCTTTTTCACCCAGTTGCTTTTGTGGGAGTTGTGTTTGTTGTACATCCGCATCTTTTATGGTATCTCAGAATAAAAAATTCAATAGCTGCTGTGTTGAATTCTAAAGATCATTATTCTACTTGTTTAGAAAATGAAAATGATACGCGCTTTTCTCTCCCCTTGCTCTCACCATCAGTTCACTTTCAAACAGTTTGGTATATTTTACTGAATTAAAAAAATGTATCTTTTGTTAACTGGTGTTGCCTGGACAAATGCTACAGATGTTCCCAATTATGTCACTGTCCCTGTCACCAGAATAAATTTGTAAAACTGTTGAATAAAAGCTCTCTAGTATAGGAATCGCTATGACTTCTCCCTTTAAAACGTGAAATCATTTCTCATTACTTACTACGGTTCCACCATAAACCTCAGTGACCTCCCCATTGTATGGAAACTCAGTGAATTCCCTGTCCGGTGCCTTGGGTCCCATCCTCTCCAGCTCAGCATCACTTTCTGCCCATCAGTAAAGCCAGATTCATTCATTTCAAGTGGCCTGTGTCTGGCTAACGCTGATGCCAACTACTCTTTCTCTATTTCTTCAGCTCTCAGCTACCTTCAACGCAGTTTCCTCAGGAATCTTGTTCTCCCATGGCTCTGCCTCCCATGTTTTTCTGCCTGTCTTCTATACGTCCCACTCGTGCTCTCTGCAGCAACCTGGGAGAGGTCCTCTGTCCTCACCCTTCCCGTCCTCCACAAACACAAACTCAGTTCGCTTTCCAACACACGCGTGTGAAAAACTGATGGATTGACTTCTTCCCATCAAATTGAAATTTTTGTCCATGTTTCATACATCTCACAAATGCCAACTTGTCAGCTTCGGATCCCCACAGGCAGAAGAGATCTCCTCACCATTCCTCTCTAGCATCCAAACCCCTTCATTGGCGATCTTCTCCCACCCCTCCTTTTGTCTTTAAGTGGGGCTGTAGCCTTGCCTGGGACTGTGTCAAACTTCAGCTCTGCTTCAAGTTTTTGTAAAGTCTCAGTAAATGACGGTTTAAAACATGACTTTTCCAATCCGTTCTCACATGTAAGCAGCTTTCATCAGCTTTCCTCCTGACTATTCTCACGCCCTTTCCTCTGGCCTTACTGAATCCCACCGTCTCTGCTTCATATCCTTTCAAAAAGCTTCTATGAAGATAATTTTGCAGAGATAATGCAGCCCAGCTCCTCACGCTGACCATGCCATCCTGCATTTTTCCACCAGCCTCCCAGTCCTACATCACACATAAGCTGTAAGTCTCCGTTTCAGGACCCATTACAGGTTCTCTGTGTTTTGCTTATTATCATACCTCTACTAAGCCACCATCGACTTCTCTCTGTTAATGATGACAGCCTTTATTACCCAGTTGCTACATTTTGAAACAAGTATCTTCAGCTTTTCTTGTCCTATCTGTCAGAAACTCTCTGTAAACACCTGCAAAATCATGTCAGAATCCTTCTTAAAACTCAACTTTATCATGAGGCCTACACAAAACCAGACAAATGCAGATAATTAAGCACCGAGGTACTGACTGTAACACTGCCCATACTGCTGACCTATACTGCCACATTTTTAATTGGCATTGCCAGTATTGTTTCTTCTCTTTATGTAGGTTGTAAACTTTTTGCTTAGAAACCATCTTTTTATTCCGCTTACGTGAAATGGGGATAGCAAATATCTGACTCCTTTACTATCTTAAGCAAGTAAATTGATAAAAGAAAGCTATCTTAAAAAAGACAAATATAACCCCCCTTCCAGATGTACAGAATGTATTTTGCAAGGATAAGAAAATGAATGCAACAATTTGGCACAGTGTCAAAAAGAAAACCCGCTAATTGGGATGGATGATGAGGGCATAAAGAGAAAATCCGAAATTCACAGCATCGTTTACTTCACTGTAAATCTGGAAAAAAATCTAGCGGTATTGCTGAAATTATTCCATAGTTGTTTAACTGGGAGGCTGTACAGTTTGCAATTCAGCCATCTGTGCTTGGTCCATCTGTACTTAGAAAAGTACCATACTACTGTACCGTACTACTGCTGTCAAACTCTGGAGATGTTACAAGATACGCCAAGGAGCGCGGAAGGGTAGATGACAGCACATTGATTAAGATCTCCGTCTCAGATTGCCTTCTCTCCAGTCGCTTACAGACATACTTCAAATGAAAATCCCTAACTAAATCTTCCTAAGAACTCCTTGAAATTACCTCCTCATTCCTATATTGTACATGTATTTCTACTCTTCTACAGGAAAGACAAACTACTACTGTCAGTCAATAGCTACATATAAAAAAAAGAAAATAAATAGTGCTCTAAGTAACAGAACTAACAATGCCTGCTTTGCTTCAGATTTGTTTCCTACGTCCCAACAGCTTACACCAATATAACTCTCCAATGCCACACATGCCAAAGCCATGCCTAAATTCCCCCTGAAATATTTCCCTTCCCACAAAACTAAATCTCCAAGGAGCAGCTGCAGGGACTGGTAAGAGGCCAAGCAGCCGCAGGGAACTGCCGAGCCTTTCCCGTGCGTCTCTCTTTTCAACCCATCTTTCAGTCTTGTCCCAGAGCAGAGAGGAATCACGACCTCTGCTACTCCGTTTGAGCTGACCTATAGGGTCAACAGGTATAAACAGGAGTTCAGCAAACAGGCTGTATAGCCTTTGTTAAAAACGCCTCCAATATACCTCAACACAATAAAGGAAAATAGTTCTCGATACAGATAATTCCTCTCTGTGGGTTTGTTTATTTTGAAAGTGGGAAAAATTGTGTTGAAGCCATTAAAGTATAGATGTTGAAGCCTTTTCCCCCTCTCTGACTGCTGTGAGGAAACAGCACTTCTGTATTTAACAAGGCGCAGGGACAGAACGTGCAGAAGCACTTGCAGGTCCTTGCCATTGGACATGACCTTTCATTAGTTTCCTTCCCTCTTAGATACATCAATAAAGGCAGCTGCACTTAATTCATATCTTTATATTCAGAAAACACTGCCGTTAAGTACGAGTGGTCTGATACAAAGCTTCACTGCCAGAGAAC
Source organism: Dromas ardeola (assembly GCA_013398915.1). Classification (NCBI taxonomy): domain Eukaryota; kingdom Metazoa; phylum Chordata; class Aves; order Charadriiformes; family Dromadidae; genus Dromas; species Dromas ardeola. The sequence goes on along the minus strand of VYZM01016675.1, from coordinate 803,576 downwards.
TACATCTGCACTGCAAACAAAGTAGTAAAACCCACTTAGCCATGAATTAATACGTAATGAACAACTGACAATAATTATTTCAATACAGTGTTCCTGACCTGCTTCAACACTTCCTTCCTTTTTCTCTAATTGTATTTTCTAGAAGGTTTTGCACTTGATTTCTTAACCACAGAGGCACTTAGTAGTTTGTATTTTCCATTAATTCTCTATATAATAATAAGTATCACTTTCCTCTGAGACAGAAGTGTAAATGATTGGCTTTTTTTTTTTTTTTTTAATGATGAGAACGCAAAGCTTGTGACTTAGGGCTCAGCAGAGCTCAACACATCTCATGGACCTTTACTCTGATAAGACTTTGCTACAGAATGAGAGAATTCAGTGAAGTGTGGCAGGTGTAATTAAAATTGTGTTATGCTGCTGATCCACAGGCAGATAAATTCTATAAGCATTAAATTGCATTGGTTTGTTAAAAAAAATTGGCTGTTCATTTCCTTGTAAAAAACGACATCAATTTAAAGATGGTGAAACTATAAATCTGAAATGAATTACAGCAGTTCACAAGTTTCTCAGAATAAACAGAGGTCTGTGTTCTCCCCTACCAAGAGACTTAACACTTTATGCGGAGTGCAGTGAACCAGTTTAATAACAATTACAAGCCGAAGGGATCTACACGCACAGATTGCTGACTGGTGGCATATTAATCCACTTTCTTCCATCCCGAATATAAACTTCTTAATGGAAAAAAACAGAGATTTTCTGGGAACGAAGGTCAAAGGTTTAAATCAAAATGTTACGTTTGTAATTTTTTTATTTGCCGTTCACTGAAACAAATTTGATCAGGTGAAAATAAGTCTGGAATCAAATGTCATGTTGTGGGCAGATCTTCTGTTTGCTCCAATTTCAAATAAAATTTCTGGCTATTTTCCTTGTGTATTAATGGCAATATTTCATCATCGTTAGGAGTCTAATCACAAAACGTTCCACATGGAATATTATAAATCAAGAACCCGGTTTACTTGACACATGGGCTTGCAAGTTCAAAGAGACTGGCCTTTTCGGAAAAGTTACCCTTTACCACGTTTATCAGTCTGTGAAAATCAGAGTAAAAAGTCATCTGTTACAATCTTGTCTAACAAAACATTAACACATTCTCTTTCACAGACAGCCGCAATTACTCACAGGCCTGTAGAGATAATGGGAAGAAACTAATTGAAATGACTTTACACATGCAAGCAAATTCTTGAATTAAAACCAGATGAAAGTCAGACAAAATTGCACCAGGTTTTAAGCCGAAGCCATGCAATAACTATTTACTTAATGGGCACGCCTTCACTCTGGAAAGAACATTAGCTCATACTGTGGAGTATCCTTCGCGGATTTACCTGTAAATATTTATAATAAAGTGAATAATATTTATTATATGATCTTTTCCTCAAGTTATTTATGTAGTTAAGATGAGGAATAATATAGAATGAAGATTATATAAATAGGATTAAAGATCAGGGCTAAAGGGCTGCAGTAGCTCATACACAGAAGAGAAGCAGATGGACATTTTCTAGAGAAAATCTGTTTATTATTATTATCACAAAGTCTTGTGCCCATGAGAAGAGAATCAGGATCAAACAAATGGATTTGGGGAGAGGAAAGAGCCAATCTGTATGTGCTCAGGTAGCTCGTTGGTTATGAATTGAGGTTGTGAAAATGAAAACATTTATGAAAATGAGACCATAAATGGGTACTTACTGCTGAATTCTGAATGCCTGCCTTGCCTTTTTTCGTATGAATTTTTTATATAAGCGGCAAATCTTGAAGGAAGCTTCCATTCACTGTTATCTGTTGGTCCCATTTATTTGTCTTCTGGCAGATATCTGTCAGTTCCTTAAATATGTCATTTATTACCAGGCTTTTAAAAATCTTTTCTGTAAATCTACGTTTATATTTTACTATGTCTTCCCACAATTCTTGTAGAGTATCAGTTAGAGGTTGTTTACATATGAAGTTATTTATGGACAAGAAAAAACACATTTGCTTCCTTCAGGAATGATTCCATGTGCAGATAAACCCAAGGCTATATATACAATATTCTCAAGGCCTTCACAGAAAGTTAGCAGAATAAGTGGTTAGAAAGCGCTTTGGGGAAAAGTACCTTGATATCTCGTTTAGAATTAGGCTATGGTGATATTAATCTTCTCCTTCTTATCTACGTACCTATGAGACATCTGAAACACCAGTGAGCCATTTCTGGAAAATATGCTTCAATATCCTTCTGAGGAGAATGTAAAAGGATAAAATCCAGATTGCCAACAGTTTTAAGGGAGCAACTAGCTGCTTTGAACTTCACCCTACTTTACCAACCTGTTTTTCACAACTGTTCGCCACGAGGTATTACGCAAATATCATAAGGCTACTCGTGAAAGAGGTTTTTGTGGTTTTTCTGCTCAAGTTAATACCTTCTAGAGACAGAGGAAAACAGCACTATCACTGCAATAGTTGCCTGACTTGTTCACTTGAAAGTCACTCAATTCTATGGGGTCAATGAGGTCCTTTCAGATCATCCACATTATTGTGTATGTTTTATTCTCATCCCCAGAATAATGTCAGGAGGGAGCCAGCATTCAGTCCCTCCTTCTCCCGAAAATGAACAGTCTAGAATAAGCAAAGCAGGTAATAAGGGCGTGCAAGCAATGCAGGCCTGCACACAAACCGCATACATTTACATTTTATTCTAAAGCACGGTCTAAGCTAGACTAAAAGTTTTTGTTTTCTTGAACTGGAAGACTGTATGGATACCAGCATAGAGAGCCCATCAATGGAGGAGATGGAAATGAACATCAAAGTCTCCCAGGGAGTCCAACGTGGAGGGAAATTTGATTTTGCTTTGCTTGGTCTTAACCTCCAAGTTCAGTTAGGAGGAGCTGCGCTGGTGATACTGATCAGGCTTACTGTGATGAAGCTACTGGTTTGGCTTCCTTAAATTTACATGTTGAAGCTCTTTGTTCCTTCCAGCAATTGCAGGTGTGCCAAGCACAAGGTAAGGTGAGTGCCAGTTCCTCCGTGGGGAGTGCTCAGCCCTCAGCCTGAGCGGGAACGTGCCGTCAATGCTGAAAACACGAAGCAGCACAACACTGCGACGGTGCAGCAGTAGGCTTAGCGTAAAAAGTAATATTTGAATTATTTCCCATTCTTGCTACAATCATTAACATAAACTCAATTTATGTTGTGACATTTTCAGTTCTCATTATGATCTCTGTCACAAGAGGGAGGATTTTAATCCCCCGTAAAGTCTTTAAGAGAAAGCAGAATAATACGCACTAAATGCATTATACATTTTCTAATATGACCTTTTCACGGTTCTTCAGTTTGACTGCCTGGTCACTCCTGTTCTTTGGCTGCCTTGGTAATCTGAGAGGAACAGGTGGAATGGTAAATAATCAAAATACTGAATCTTTAAAAGGTTAACTTCATCCTGCAAGTGACTCATTTATAGGTTATATATACTGTATGTTCATATTCTGCAACCCAGAAAAAAGCTGAGGAAGAAAAGCAAATGGCTGACTATGATTCTTCTCGCGACAGTGATAAAAATTATTTGGGAAAGTGCAATACGTACTAATTTTATTCTTCCAATAGTTCACGTGCATTTATGCCATGTCAAATGATCTACTCTTTATGGAGATGTGGGTAACTTCAGTCACCCTTCACCCTTAAAAGGGCTGAGAGCCTCAGAGAATGGTTTCAAAATGGAAAGTAATGCCAATTCCTCTTCCTGCTGTTGTGTTTTGGGAGATTTTTTTTGTATGAAACCTAAAAAGTAATCAAAAGTGAACCTGGTACTGAGTACTTTGTAAAGTAAGTGTCAGGTAATTCTCTTCTCTTGTTATTGTTTTCAGCTGTGGCAAACTGCAAAGGGACCCAAGGTCACGCAAGAAAAGAGGCGATTGCAAGTGAGAAAACAGGGAGAAGCCAATATATCCACCCAAGGAGAGCATGGAGCAAATGTGGAGGATATGACCCGGCATCTGAGTGTACTGCAGTAAAACTAGAGAATATCCTTTTGACTCTGATGCTGCCCTACATTACTATAGCCAAGCCCAAGAATTCTCCCAGGAAAAGGGATGGGGAGACAGGCCAAGAAAGGATGTCAATGCCTGGAATGATTTCTGTATCAATAGCAGAGATTTTTTTCCTAAGGAGGGCTGGAAAAAGAATATAAAATATCACATGGTATGATAACGTACCCCCACAATGCACTCAGAGGTATATAGAAATAAGGGAATGGCAATATAGGTGCCAAATGAATTAATAAAAAGTATGAAGGCCCTTATATCACAGGGATGTAAAACTTTACTATAGCGTGCCTTCCTTACAGGAAAATTCTTAGAAATGAACAAGAACATAAAACCCAAAAGGGAGAAAATTCCTCTTCAATGGGATTTTAGAAAGAATTCTCTTATATAGAGAGAAGTGCAGCTCTGGGTGTGAGGCGTCTTTGAAAACCGATATTCTGTTCCGCAGGCTAAAGGCATTCAGGTCCTTACATAGGTATCTGCAGACCATTCAGTGGAGATAGGTGGCTCCTTTTTTCATTCATTCCTTTTCCTACCTCTATCACAAAACTCCTGAGAGCTTAATAATGTACGGTCCGAGCAGAAATATTTTGGGTGTGGGTTCAGCAGTTCAAACATGACAATTTGTATCTCCTTTGTGTGGGCTGGGGAGAAGTCACCTAATGAGGCACTGCTGAGTTTGTCAGAGAGGTCGGCTTGAAAGTTTCTATGAAATCCTAACGCTACGTCCCCATTATTCATCCTAAGAAAGGGAAGACAAGGTTTTTCAAGTAGTTGAAACTCATAAGCAAGTTAACTTTCTGCTCTTGTGTCTAGGAAGGCTTTCAGAAAGGGGAAAAAACACAACCAACGCGCAGAGAAGCTACTCTCTATCCCCTATTAAAATGGCAATAATCTCTATTGCTGTGCAGCGTACAAAGCAATAAAGAGCTGCTAAGATTAATTAAACCCTGAAAGGAGGCTGAAGCCTTTAATCAATCACCAGTGCTGGTTGTTGCCACTATACCATTCATAGAGATTATTGTATCGCAATTCAAATGACAAAGCAAGGCATTTGTAATATAAGAAGGGCATTGCTAGTCAATTTTAAAATATCTAGTTCCAGATATTGAGGACCTGCTTTTCCACAGTATGTGAAAAGTGTTAACAAGTTCACTTCACACTGACCGTTCCCTTCAATTGTGGGTGCTCAGCACTTCTGCAAATGAGGCCACAGAGTCTCAAATCAGGAACCCGGAAAATTAGAAGACGCAGCTAGCGACCCTTCATGGAAAATCTGGCTTAGCGAGATGGGCAGCATTACAAAGGAAATCAGTGCCAGGAACTGCACAACAATTAATTTCTCCAGGGCAGCACACATCAACTGCTCTGCCTACGTGACTTTTTTTTCTTTATTTTCTTCACCGTTTGCAGTTTGCTGCCTCTTGTGCTCTGCAGCTTTGGAGAAATACAACGTAACTGTCGTCTACTCTATTATGGAACCTGACCTATGGCCGACCCAGGAACATTCTGTACTGAATGAGAAAATGATGCTATGGACTAAATGGTCGGCAAACATGTAATTAAAAACGGTATCATATTGCATACAGAAAAGGGGTTGAATTAATCCTATCTGAAAGATGGACTCAGCAAACTCTCTCACTTTCAGGTGTACTTTGAAAACCAAACAATTATCTGAGAATGATTTCAATTATCAAAGGTTTTAAAACCACATTCAGGAAGCTTCAAAACACACTTTTCTTGAAAAAAGTGAAAACATCATCTTGCATAGTTCCCAGGCTGGTGACATTCAGGTGTGAGATGAGAAGAGAAACATGGTAATAAACCTTTGAATTTATGCACAAATCCTGCATTTGTTAATAGCGTGTTTGCTCTTGTCTTCCAGTGGTTAACGTGTATCTTTAGGGCAGCTACGGGAACATACCACCAAATTATACATAATCTAATTTTGTTAAGAAGGCTGTTTACAGAATCTCAAACATATATAATAGCAATGGGAAGAGTCACACTTCCTATGAACTGGTGTAAACTGAACTGCTTTAAACTCCTGTTCTTTCAGACTTGGCTTTATTTCTGTTGAAAGGAGGAGGCCACCAAGCTGTGAATACTCCAGGACAGGTCCTCCACCGCTATAAATCAGTACTGACTTTAATGGAGCTATGTGGATTTACGGCAGACAGAAATCTTGGCTGGCTGATTGTCCAGAGAGTGTTAAAGCAACTGACAAGTCTACCATTTGGAGAACTCCACTGAAAAGAGGTATTCCCTACACCTACTGATTTTAGGCATCTGAGAGACCTATGTGTACGACATAAGTCACTAACACTGAAAGATTTAAAGTCTATTTGAAGTAGAACAATCACGACAAGAAAAGACAGAACAAAGAGTTTTCTACAATGATAGCACTTATCACATATTGTATACCATATATGTTAAGCACTCAAAGCACTTTAGTAAAAGTACATTCATTTCCTTTCATAATATGGTCAAGCATGGTATCTAACGCACAGAAGTGAGAATCACCACTGCAGCTTTTTGGAACTGATTACCACATACTTCACCAGAGAACCGCAAATGCTATTTCAGGAGTAATCTGAATCACTGATGTGGTCTACGCAGGAGCTGGTTCCATCTCCTTGATAAGGAAGGATAACCTGTCACAACACTGACAATGCACTGAGCGACTGTGAACGATCCTTAGGTTACTCCAGTGCAGAAGAGAAAAGGAGATTTGCTTTCATGTCCTTTTGCTGGAGATGGCTCCATTTTGGCCAGGTGTCAAGGACATTTGAACTTTCATTCGAAGGGCACGTGAACAGGTTCACCCTGAGCGGAATGGAAAGGAATAACAGGCATCTTCTGAGACCTAGGGAGACAAACAATTCCCTGGAGGACAGGATGCCAAGGAATAAAAGAATATGGGATGCTCACAGAAGGTTCATTTAACCTAATGGTCTGTGATGATGACCAATGGCCAACGCCCAGTGCCATTTAGGAGAATGTACAGTCCTACCTCTCCAGGACGCTCTTCCAACTTCCCATGATTTTTTCACTATTCAGGGCAGAGATAGAATAAATATGTGAACAGGAGGCTAAAATGCAGATGCAATGACAAAGTATCGCTGAAGTATGCCAGGAACTGAAAAGCGTTCATAAGCACGTGGAGTTACATACGTGCAAAATCATCGCTAACAGAAAATGGCTAATATCATGGGAAGTTACTGCACTCCTGGAGAGAAAAGGATGACTACTATTATTATTGTTGTTATTATTATTTGGCATACAGTTCCTGTGCTGGAAAATGGAGCTTTGAGGCGATCAAAATAATTTACAAATTGGGATCGACAAGTTGAAGCACTGAAATGTTGAAATTAAGCTCATTCATTTCAAAGTGATGTGTCTGCTTCAAAAACTGTCAGATTTCATATTTTAAAGTTTTTTAAAAGGTCTTTTACTTTACCAAGAAGAATTACCCCCTCAAATCCTGACTTTCCAGTCCAGTCAGTAAACTGAAAAATCGATTATTTGCACAGTACTGGTTTTGGGGGAAAAGGCCGGAAGAGAAAACAAGCACATACGAAAGTCGGTGGGGAATCAAATGGAGAGTGAGAGAGAACAAACATGGAATTTATCCACAGGGTTGACAGAGCCTCACAAAAAGCTGACTGCTATTCCTAATTTATATTTAGAAGCGCATGGGGAAAGAGAGGAGAGGAAACTTTGCTGAAAGTGGAAAAGCTGGCAAGCGTCACAGCCACGTACAGAACCCAAGTGCTCCGACTTGGCAAGAGGGCAGATGGTCTCCGTGCACAGTATGAACACTTCTCAGCAGAAGACAGCCATTTAAAAAAGTGAGGGAGACGTTGGTCTCCAAAATCTGAAAAGAAATTAAAAGCACGTGCATGACGCAACAGTCCCTGAAGCAAGCTAAGTATCCACACAAAAAAGGCCTGAGCAGAAATTGGAAAAGAGCCCTCTGGCAGTCCAACAGAAACGTCTTTCTATGGAGGAGAGTAATTATTGTTTTGGAAGGAAACCGAGTCCAGCAATTAAAACAGGCGCTTTAAAACACTGCTAGAGGTTTCCTGAAGTATGTTACACAAACCATAGAAACTGCGTGTGCATTTGTTTACCTGTGCATAAGAATGAATCCCTAATTCTCAGAGGCAGTGTGAGGTTGAATCCATTAACATTAGCAAAGTGTCTAAAGACCTCAAATAAAGGGTTTCGATGGCACAAAGTGTTAAAATGCCCACAACTGGCACGTTGGTTAGCATTTAATGGTAGCAAGAGGAACTGGAATAACAACATATTCAAATACCCAGACCATCCTTGCTTATATTAAGATTATACAGGTTATCTGAGAAGAGTAATGTCAGGGAGCAAGCACTGCACGATAAATGCAATTTGTTAAGGATTTTCTCTAGCTAGGCCACATGGCATCTTTCCAATCCAATTTCTTTATGCAAAACAAATCATTTTGCATAGATTTGCTTGTTACTAACATGAGAAGAGACTTATTAACAACACAAATTACATCTCACTTAGATTTCATTTATTATCCTGAATTAGCTGGTGAGTGACTATCCTCGTGCTTTATCTGTGTAGGCATTTACAGAGCACTTACTGTTGTGGCATCAATGCCACTCTTCATCTTGCTATGATGCCTGGAATATGTATTCAAAACAGTCATCTGTGAAATGAAGCAAGTTAAGTTTAACTTTGCATCTGTGTATTTTGAAGGAGGAAGAGAAGTAATTTGCAGAAGCCCTGGGCATCCTGTCCTATTAAAATAAAATTTCCTGAAAGTATCTTAGACTGTAACTGCTTTACCCTACAGCATTAAGACCATGATTTTCAATAGAACGTCTACACCCAGCTCCTTTGTAAGCACCAGTCTAAATTTGAAACCAGCCCTTTACAGCCTGTCTAACAACCTACCCATAAAACCAGCCGGCTGGCTGGATCTCTTCTGGCTACTTTCTTCTCCTCTTATTCATTGTGACCTACAGCTAGGGACGTTTTTCACACCGCAGACCCATGGAAAAGACTCTCATAATCTTGTTAAGGGCTGGCATACTTGACTTGCAATGCAGAATCCTGCATTCGTCTCCTCGGGGAAATAAAGACTTTTAAAGAGGCTTTGGACTTCTAAAACGACTTAAACAAATACAATGGCCACAGTAGTAATAAGTGAATCAGTTTTCTACTTCTCACAAAAATGTCTACAGTGAGGAATTTGGATTTTATGTACCCTTATACAAACTCATCTACAGCTTTATTTTTTTACTGCTCACATGTTCTCAAGGGAAGGCAATTTCTCTTTCAAGCAGCAGTGGCTTTAGTAAGTCAAAGCATCCAGTTGCTAGAGGAGGGTTTACTTTATCTCTGATCACTGAAACCCTGCTGTGGAATACAATCTGGTTTCAGAAGAGCAAAGAAGTGAAGGACAAAAACAAACAGCAATTACTCTAAGACTGTGAAGAGCTTGGAGACTGGTATTCTCTCGCATCTGAATTAGGGTAAGAAAATATACTGGTCAAAATGTTGCCAAGGAAAACACTCTATCACTGAGCACGCTGGAATTTGTCCTGCCGTCATCTAGAATACAAAGTTGTAATATAATAGTATATAGTATTTGTATTTACGGCTGCCCTTTAAGAAAGATTGCACCAATTTGTTAACTCACCTTTAGGACAGACATTGGGCAATGACATAATAATATATTCACAGTTTGCACCGATAACTATAATTCCATTATTTTATGACTAAAAACTTTTTTACTACTCTCAATCCCTTGCCATACCAGTGAAATGAGCTTCTGAACTTCCCCCTTGACTACCTAGTTGAAAAATAACTGCTTTTCAATCTAAATTCCTGCAACACCTTTCTTAGGGATTCTACCAGTCCAAAATATAACACATTTAATGCATATTCATATATTTGAAGCACCAAGAGAAATAAACCACAGTGCTTTTGACTATCAACGTTGCCAGAAAAGCTCTGTCTTTAGCATTAGCAAAAGAGTTGGCCATAAAATTTGTATACACAGCAACTCCGCCACAAAGAACTGGTCATTTACCCAGACGCATTTCAGGTTTTTCAATGGGTATGCTATATTACTTTCTGAGATTACTAAATAATCAGAGCAGGCTTGAAGATAAACCTTTAAGATCACGTGTGGCAAAATATTGTGCAAACTACAAAGGGAAGAAAAAACACACCAAGCCTCATTAACTCCCAATCACCTTGTAAACATACGTTATACTGAGCAACCTCAAACTCTTCATGGTTTTTTTTGTAATTTCCAATTACAAAAATGGGAATTTCAATAATAACTGGAATGTTATTTAGGATTATTTACAAACTTATTTATTATTTAGAAATATAATCTATATTTATGTAGAAATATAATCACTTCTTGTGACATTTACTGATTAAAAATATCCCCAATCAACCAAACAAACATAGATGCGTTTGAAACCTAATAGCTTTTTGCTGTAAAATCGGAAAGTAATCTCTCTTTATAGTAAGTTAAATGCAGGAGCTCCTCTGTGGCCTTCACTAGTTCTTAGGGCATGACACACAAGTTCAGGCTTGCTTAAAACACAAGCTGCTTTAATGTAATTCAGTTTCTCAAGGTCAGGAGAAGGAGTTTACTTCTGAACCCTTGCTCTTAACAGCGGTGTCGTGCAACATGAAATAGCACCACCACATATCAGTAGGTTCTGAATTTCTTTTGAAATGCAAAGACCTGCCAATGAATCTGCTTCTCAGAAGCTTAATATACTGTTTTCACTTGCATCGTCTTTATTGTCGCTCTCTTATACCCATACTTCAATTGCACACACCATCTTTCCTTTATTGAGGGCTGCAGTTAATCAGCTGGTTCCATAAAGCCCCACATAAATTCTGTTTTATGAATTCTTTGTCACAAGAAAGTAGCCAAATGCCTTGTGCCCCGAGACTCGGCAGTAACACATCACCTTTGTACAGCCTTGCAAAGCTGGCATGGGAATTACAGCAGCCCAAGAACAGAAACTCCTCAATTACCTTCGCTATGGTACCATTGGTAATGAAAAAATAGAATCTAGCGATGTTTAACAGACAGGTCTTAAAAAAGACAGCGAGAAAAAGAGAGAGAGAAAGAAAATCAGTCTGGGTACATGAGCGGATAGACGTTTGCAAGGTTGGCTTTGCAACAGAAGAATCCTGACAGTGTAAAATGCTGCCATGAGCTCATATTTTCCAAATGAAGTAGCAGATGTCTTTCCCCCTTCCTCAAATTCCTCATTCATTTTACACCCTAAACTATAGGGCTAAAAAAAGTCTATAAAAACATGCACAAAAATATACTCTTTTTGATTTAATGCATACTGAAAGAATCGGCTTAATTTATACTCTCATTTAAATACCTATACCAGGCTAATGTCTTCAACGCACGCTTTCAATAGTGCTGTGGCATTAACTTTTAGGAGATGGGACTTTTTACTTTGTTTTTGTATCAAGCACAAAGAAGTCGGTGACGGGAGAGGTCAAGCTCTGGACTGAGGCAGAGAAAAAGAAAAACTCACACTCTCTCCTATCTCAGCTTAAAATAACTTCCCATAAACGTTGCTGATCCAAATTTATAAAAGACTCCAGACGAGGTCTTACCAATGCCCCGTAAAGTATTACCAATTCTGGAAACGCCTCTCCTGACATGCCTGAGGACTCCAGAAGTATTTTCACAGCTCAGAGTTGCTCACAGTTATTCTGTGACCAGTTAGCACACTAAGGTCACTTTCTCCTTTAGACATTTCTAACCAAAGAGCTTTCAGATTAAAGCAGATGTTCATATTATTAGACCCCAAGTGTATAATTACACACTTTGTGCTAATGAACTTCTTCCCATTTCTATTGCTCCAGTTCTCAAGGACACCCAGTTGAAAATACAAAAAGGAACTTTTTAAAAGAAATGTGAAATACCGTCCAGTTTTTTTTGCAATCGACTTCTTTTCATAAAAACGTAAACTGAACAGGTAACGCTTCCTCCCACTTGCTTCTTTATTGAAAAATCTATTTTAATTATTCATTTCCTTCTGAATAACAGTATTCTCAAATGCAGTTACTGTATACGCTATATAGCAGCCACCATATGTCTTTCCTCCTCATACATTCAAAAAAATGAAAACACTTAAAAATGCTATTTACCTAACAAAACTAAACTGTTCTTTAAAAAATCTGATCTACTTTTTTGGTTGAGAATTTCTTGTTTGCTTATGGGATTTTACTAAATTGAGGAAAGGGGTTCACATATAAGCTTCAATGAACAATCTTAAATGTACAAAGTGAAGACTGGGATGAAAGATTACTTATTTAAAATGTCCGGAACAATAGCGTTCGTGTGTAAAGTGAAAGGGAAGCACGATGCATACTTCATAACACTGTTCAGTTTTGTGCCTTTGACAATTTTCCTCAAATTAATTCTCTGCTGTCCTCCAACAATGTAATTAGAGATAAGGTGCTTCATCTGTGAGAGGCTTCTTCCAACGCTTCTCCAGCCCACCAGGCTCAGAAGGACAGACTACAAACGAGGGAAGGCTTTGCAGTGTTACACAGACCAATCTCACTGCGCTTTGGAACTGCAGGATCTCTCTTTTTCTGGATGGGATCGGCTAGAAATAAACACAGGGTTTGATGCAAAGAAAACTCAAGGTCTGTAAATCTTCCCCGTGACTTCAGTATTTTTGAGGCCATTAAGCTCTTACCAGGAAAAGCGCTATACGGTACCTCGGCACTGACACTTCTGGAGACAAAGTTGTTTCTGGTGTTTCCTGGGTTTCATTTCGACTGAACACATCTCAAGCGGAAGCTAATTAATCCCTTTGTGAAAACCACGCAACAGACTGAGGCACATTCTACACATAACTATTTTCTTAACCACATCTGAATATTGTACCATAACGTTAACAAAAGGTGTATTACGCTTGAGGAATACTGAGGCATTCCTGTTTCACAGTGAGGTATTACAGAGATCTACAGCCACGTACCATAAACGTTTGGAAAATCATGTTGTAGACAGAAAGATTCATATGTTTTTTTTTTTAAATCATTTTACAATCCCAAATGAAAACTAATTTTGGTTGTCTCAAGTAAAATGCTCAGGGAACTGTGTTTTTCAAAGGATCCTTTCCCTTCTATTTCTTTTTTTTTTCGCATCTTAAACTCTCAAAGAATATTTGCGACCCTTTCAAGCACTGGAAGTCTAAACCTGAATTTCAATTGAGAAGGATCACCGAGGCATTTGTAACATGCAACTCGCTGCCTGAAATGACTGTGACAGGATTTTATTTTACCCAGTTTTCATTTTTGCTGTTGACAGGGATTGCCTGATAAGTACTTGCTGTTATAGACCATACTTACAATTTAGACAATAAAAGAATCTGCCTGTTGTCTGTGCCTACTAACTCCTAGGCCCTGACTATCATTGTCAACAAATGGAGAAACAGGACACCATGATACGTAAAACTACCTTCAGACAAGCAAGATAGAGCCAAGGCCGTAATTTATTAAATTCAAGAATACAGCAATATCATTGTATAAAGTATATTCTCATAAAGGAAACAAAACTTTTCTTCTATTAATATACCCTTCTAAACAATTATTCATGAAACTCTGCCTCACTTAGTGGAACACAGTATCAGAAAATTGTCATTAAAACCAAGTTGGAAAATCATCATACAATCACCATACAGCTTGGACATAAGCCTAGCCGCTTTCTGTGCTACTATTAACCAGAAATATTATAAAGGCGTGTTTGAACACTTGTAGGGACTAAGGCTTTGTAATTCAGCTCCAAATACAGATCTGACTGTCCAAGCTAGTCCCAGGGAGATCTACAGAGAGGCTGGACACCTGCAGGGAAGGTTAAATAGCAATTTTGAGCGACCAACTCCAGTCTTCTGAGTTTGAGCATGTACCGGAAAAATTAACTGAATAGATACATGTACGTTCTAACATCTGGGACAGAAAGATCCCATGGTGGTTGTCTGGAAGCTTCTCTAATATTGACATTAATTTTTTGTGTTGCAGGATATTTTAGTAAACGTTTTCTCTGTGGATGATGGACTCTTGTCTGAGAGATGGACTAAAGCCAAATCGTTCAGATTTTAATAACTCACAAATGCAGATCCTGATTCTCATTCTAGTCCATCTCTAAAGAGAGACGTCTGCTTTACAGGAGGCAGATAACATTATTTTTTTGATTTACACACGGTCCATTAAACTGAATTAAAAAAAAATGCAATTCTTCAGAGGAAAATGGATGTACAGATCTCCCTGTTGGGACAGTGAGAGCTGTAAAATATGTAAGCCTATGTATTTGGAACGAGGTGGTAATATTTCAAATACCATCTCCCTTCTTCTACACTAATAAATAGGAAATTAGAAACAGAAAAATTCAGAACTAATTTGATACAATGCTGAGAAGTGCATAGAAAGTAACAAACTCTCTGGAATAATCAATTAGGCTCTAATCTATATTAATTTACACCATTACAGACCCAGAATACCTTTACCAAAGGCCACTGGCTCAACATCATTGATGGAACTTTTCCAGATTTATACTGGAGTAACCAAAGATTGCATTTAGTACCTAAGATACCAAAGGAAAAAAAACAACCAACCAGAAAAAGATGTATTTGAAACTTCAAAACATTTATTTTTGCCTGTATTCTATTGAAAAGGTTTGGGGTTTTTTTTCCTCACACTAGAGATGTTTTAGCTTAACACTGCAGTGATAAGCACTATAATTTATTTCACTGTCAGCTTTCTGGAGATTTTACAAACTTTTTCTTGTATTATATGTTAGGGAAATATCCCCCCAAATGCAAAAATCAATATCCATGAGAAAAACTTTTATGAAATCAGTCTTATTTATTTGTTTTTGTTTATGATGAGAGAGATTTTAGTGCTCTAATTATCATTATCAGCGGACAAACACCTGCTGTTCCTAGATGGTGTTTCTATTAACACAGTGTGCCACTTCAATAGCTTTCTATTGCCAATCCAAAATCAAATTACTCCTTGTCTGAAAATTATTGTTATTTGTTGGCACTAAGTGTTTACTATGTCTGTCATTTTCTAACCTTTTCTTTACGGTAAAAAAAAGAAATAAAAAAAATAAATAGCCGTTTTAACATTTTATTTAATAAGTGTTTATGAAACTCGGATTACCATTGAGCTGTCTTAAGTATGCTCTTCTTGTGTTTTGTGGGTTTATACACCCCTGTGGCATTTGTATCCTTTGCATATCAAACTGGGAAGCTGTCTGAGCTGCCTGCAGGGTCAGTGACACAGGGTACGCCCACACCGCCCTCGGGACCTGCGCCCAGTTCAGCTTGGGGTTTGCTGAGTTGGGTGCCTCAACCATGGACACCCCATGTGTGTCCACTCTGGGAACATCATCTCCTCTCTAGCTCACACCAGCCGTGTGACTGCTGAGCTTTGGGCTTGCCAGGTACCCTGCGGTGCTGAGCACGTCCCTGCAAGGCAGCCACCTCCAGCGTCGGCCCAGCTCATTCCTCCACAGCTTCATGGGTGCTCCACAATGGAGCAGACCTTGCCTGGCTGCAACGCTGCAGCCTCTGTATTGAATGTGATGTGGAAGTAAGCACGTATCCACAGCTACTGGTCATATGGATGAGATCCAGAAAATCAATTTGTTTGTAGTATTTCCATTTTAGGTGGTGACCACTCCTGGGGATGGGGTGAAACCCCCATATCCACTGATCAGCCTGGGGTAACAGTACAGCTCTAACTGCTCATGAAAACATAAGAACTTGCCTCAGCCACAGAGAGCTGCCAGAGAAGTAGCACAGCCTTAAAAGTTTTCTTTCATAGGATTTAAAAAGGCTTAAAAAAAAATCCTACTGTTTTTAATATAATTACACACAACACAGTTATTTTTATGCAGTTCCTGTCTCCTGTTGCCGTCTGGCATTAGTCTTTATTTAGCGATGATGAAGAGTTATGTCTCATGTCCCGGTTCAACCTCTAAAAATTATGACAGAAATTCTGGCTTAATGTTATTCTATCGGCACGTTACCTTGTTAAAGAGATGCATTTAGTAAAGTGCAAATCCTGATGACAGTGATGTTGCTACTACAGTAAATGTTGTTTCAGCAAGTACCTGAAAGAAGCAAAGCGAACAATATGCTGCTTCTAGTGCTGCCTTTTCCTCCTTTCCGTCACTTTTGCCTCTAAAGCAGAAGTTGTCTGTTATATTTGGGAGCCTGCTGTAATTTGATGAAATCCAAGGAAGATCACGGTGAAGAAGTGACAGTTAGTCAATGGATGGTATCGTCCCTAACTTGTTATCTGTCTGGGGTCTGCTATGATCAATGCTTCTGTGCTGGCTTCCAAAACGTTAGAGCCAGACCAAAATGCAAAACAGCTTCTACAGGGGACAATCCTTTCTCCTTTTCAAGTTCACGTCAAAGCAGGCGTCGCATATACACCTGAGTGCTTTCTGTGTATAATTCTTGAAAGTACAAAAAATATTTAAATTTATATTCTTTGATTAAAAAAGCATTCAAGTATCATAGGCTCAAACCTGAATTTGCTGTTGAAGCCTAATAAAGCTTTTTGGGCAGCCAATTCTCCTGTACAACACAGCTATGATGGAAAACGCAGCAGTCTGAAAATATCCATTTCGTTTCTGCTGTATAAATACTTTGCACATATAATTCAAAACGTCAGTATGTGCAGAATGAATGGTGGTGACAAATCCAATAGTATTTGCTCAAACCAGAAACTGATTTTTGATATGAAGTTGCAATCTCTTTATATTTTCTTTGTGAAGGTTTGAGCCCTTCAACTATATTGTTATGACTGTTCACACCTACATCCTAAAATATGATGCTCACATATTTGTGAAAAAGAAATTTAGAATCATTTTGTCAATTATAAACTTTACAATTCACATTATGCGTTAGTTTATTATACAGTCACAGTCAGTTGTACTTGGGAACAGGAAAAATACCACATGAATTCTATACATAGCTAAAGGCCTTGTCTAACAAACTTCGATATCCTTAAATATGTTCAGATTACCTCATTCACCAACGACAATGGGGACTTACTCAAGTGGTAACTCCTGAGCACAAGTGTCTGCAGTGACAAGACTCAACTCCGCAGCACAGGTTGTTTTATTAATTGATAATTTAGTCATTTACTTTTTTTGAATTTCAAACAATGAAAACAGCCAAGAAATGCGTATTTTCAGCTATCACGATAGGAAAAAGTGCAGCTTCTCAAAAAAAAAGTTATTGAGAATTATTTGCTAGGACCGAGAAAAATGCAGAGGTTCAACACGATAGTTTTGTGCCTACTTTAAATCTAACTGTGTAGTACCTTTCTCCCATTTCTGTTCCTGGCAAGATAATGTCTTTTGTTTATTGATGGATACATTCTCCATTCTTTAGTTTCTTTTTTTCCAATAGTTTTGTTGCTAAATTTGGAATGTCGATACCAAGTCTTAACTTTTCCTCAAAAAAAGGAATATTAAAAGCGTCTAAACTGAGAGGGAAGACCATTCTGGGAGGTGAATCAGTGAATCCTGATGCATGCAACCCCTATGGAAGCTGGTGATCCTTTCCCCCTCAAAGTAGATATATCAGCTGATTTTGGGACAGAATGGGGCAATATTTTGCATACAAGGTTATACTGTGCCTTGTCCTTCCACATTCTTGTTGCTTTCATGAAAATATTTAAAAGGAAGCCTTAAAAATTAATTTGGCTTCTGAGTTGATCTACCTGATTGAAGACACCTCCTCGCCTTCTTCAGGGAAGCACCACACTTTTAAAGTGTGATAACTACTAACCATAAGGCCTGACACCATCTGTCCTAATTTGCCAGCAAAAACCTAGAAGTTTCTGCAAGTGATTTGTCTGCAAAGGTTTTGCAGTACCTGAAATGGTTCTGCATGATGACTTGTTAATTGTACACCGTGGAAATTCCTTCCACCTCGCTTCTGCAATACGCAAAGTCATTACAAAAACTGTGGATGTTTTTGAAGTTAAATTACATTGATTAAAGATGTTTCACTGAATTTGAAGGGGAGCAGTAACTACTATTAATCACCTCACTATATGTCGCTAGCCTAGAAATCAATGCAAAGAAGGTGTATGATTTGATGGGAACGTATGCGATATAATTTCAGAGTGATATAAATAGCAGCAGTTTTAATGTTTCCCATTCAGCAACATCTATTGCTCAGTCGTAAATGTTTTCAAAATGGATCAGAAAGAGCACTATATGTACTAAACACACGGAAGACTTCCTACCCAGGCAGGGAGTTACAAACACCCACCTTTGCTAAGCAATCCTCTGTTGTCTGTGGACGTGGTTAAGTATTGACCACGCAATCGCACCAACGTTCCCTTCAGCAGAGAGCTGGGCCCAGTGACCTCTTGATCAAACCTCTTCTACCATCTTTCTAAGCTACAGTAAAAGGACTTGCATTTAATGGGTCCTTCCTGAGCTATTCCAAGGCTGCTCTGAATAGAGCCTCGATAAAACACACCTCCTTCGCAGACATAGCAGAAGATACCAGAGTGATGTGGTGTAGGAATGTAAAAAACACATCAGGAAAAAGTAGCATTTGTATATCAATCCATTAACATGTTCTCATTCACATTATTAGCTTTTTTTGACCTATTCCTTTTCAGCATGTGAGAACATTTTATCCAGTTGGCTCTCAGACTGTGCACGTGATTTAACACTCCTACAAAAATACAAGCTTTCCCATGAAATATGCCTACTTCTCACTTTCGTCTAATCAAATACTTACTGGGTGCAGCCACTTCACTACTCACAGACAATAGCCAGCAGAAATGAAAAAAAATTAATCTTTCATTCTTTTAGGAAAGGAATAATAAAGACTGATCTGCTTCTGTGAAAGTTTGCAGGTAAAACAACAGTAATAATTACTATAATTATTATTTACAGATACTAAGTAACTCAGATCTACTTAGGTAAGGTCATTTCCTCATGTAACAAATTAAAAGACTGAATTGCAGTATTCATACAGAAAATTTTGTCGCAAAAATATCAGATCCTGCATAATTTTGAGCTAAAAATCCTACTCTTTAGTACTGAAGTCCAGAGAAGGAGCATGTCAGTGTCTGGAACGCACATTGCTGTGTTCCATGTCCTTCTATCTGTCCTGCACTGAAAGTTACTCTTTGGTTTGAACAAACATAATTTCTCCTCTGTAAAACAGGAACAAAAAACCCCTCCTAGTTTTAATGAGACACCCTAAAGCTTTGAAACTCTCGGTAATCTTAATTTTAGAATGTTGTCGTTTTACCATTCCCAGAGTTTGAGACTCAAATAGGTCATTTAAAAATCTACCTGGAAATTCAATGCCGGAGGAAGCCTTTTTTCAAAGCTAAAGCCACAAAAAGAAAAAAAAACCATTTGGGAAACAAGACTGGATTTCTCCGAATGAACTTCATGCACTGAGTGCTCTTTTTATAAGGGAATGAAACATTAGACCTTTTCATCCATCACCCCCAAGAGGGCTAGTAGTTAAACGCTGCAGTTCATATCCCAAACTCTACCTAAACAAGGTAGATTCCTGATTGATCTTGCCAAGACCTACACCTGTAGCTTAAAAATGTTCTCTTGGTTCCCTTTAGAAATTTAAACAACACTCAGTATAATTAAATATATTTCCTTCTGCCTATTGGCCTCACATTTCTCTTATCAAGATAACAGCATTTCCTTAGAAGTTGCCTTGGGCACTTCTACAAGGTCAAAAAGACACAATACGCAGATAGGGATAAACCTACTTTGAATTACTGCATCCGTTCATGCTCCAGTGGCTCTGCAAGCCTGATGGCAACAAATCAAGACTAGTACGTTGGGAGTCTAGCACTCAACTTCTTAGAAAACACAAAAAGGAGGTAGGGTCAGAAAGAGCCCTGAGATGCTGTTAAACATTTACCATCCAGCCTGAGCTGCTGCACTGCAACCACATGTAACAAACGGGAGACACACGGGTATGGGAGGAGCTGACAGAACCACGTTATTGCAACTATGAATTCATATTTGCCAAGAGATGCCCCAGTCGCTGCACAATGCTGTTTTTGATAGGACGCACTGCACATTCAAGGGAAAAATCTCTTCCCTTGCCAGTAGGTTCTGAAGAACCAAAACTGGTTGATTCCCTTCTCAAGTCCTTTGTTTATTGAGGGGTTTTAGAAGCTTCAGCTAGTGCCAAAATAAGGTACGCTTAATGAGAACTCTAGTTAATATTGCAGAGTTTTTGGAAAGAGGTACCCGAAAAACACCAGCAGACAGGACTTTGTGTCTAACTTCTGTCAGGTGCCACTAAGTGAGTTACCAGTCCTTTCCTTTTGTTGAAATTATAGCCTTATTCATTTTATAGTATTAGATAAAGGGACATATACGCCCTGAAAGGCCAGCTAACCTCAGGGCAGATTACGGCTCAACCTTTGTCTCTGGGTAGCCGAGTTGAAAATCAGCGGTTATCATGGAAGCATATTGTAAAGCTGGGATACTGCTGTGAATAATGAAGCATATAAAGTGTTTTGATAAAACAAAGGAATCTAAATGGGCCTCAAAAAGAAAAGATAGAAAGCATTAGGGCTTGTCTTCTTTCCCAAAATCTCCCATTAGTACCCTCACAGAGTCCTGTTTTCTACCTCTCAGACTCAGACTCAACATTCCATTTAAGAAAATGAAGAACACGATCCTGCCACGCCTTCAAAGATTTAACTTTATGGTAGAAAGATTATATTGTTGTTACTGCCATTAAAGATAATCATTCTGGTGTAGTTTTCTTTTGCTAGCATTTCTGTTATTTTTATTAACGTCTCCATAATACCAGTTAGCACTATAAAAGGGAATTCCAATTTTTAACATGATTATTAGTCTTGATTTTCATCCTCAAAGCAGAGATGTTTTGGAAGGAGCCTGGGGAGGAGGAAGGAGTACGACACAGACACCGCAGTCAATTGTTACCTCCGAGCACATACACTTAGATTGCTTTTCTTTGATGCTGCTGCCAATTTTATACACAAGCGTATAAAAAAAGGTCATGACATTTAGAATTACAGTACTCTGGAAATTAAATGTTCCTCTACATTTTTAATTTCTCGAAGTAATTTATTATGGAATAATATTTGAATATGATTGAATGAATGTGTAAAGATTAATGCGAACTGTCTTCAAATTGGAAGTTCACAACCGCAGACATTTAACCTTGTTGTATAATAGGCATAAAAAAGTTTATGTGGTAGCTCCAAGAGCCACATTTCCATTTTGCTGGAAGCATTTGCACTGTAATTCTCCTTAGTATTTTTCCACTGACATGTCTGTATGAGGCATGAGGTGTAGCATTTTCTACCGAAGATTATGCCGTATTTGAATGGATTTCACAAAACTGGCAACTAAATAAGGAGCAGAAACCGAGTCCCAGCTGTCTACGTAATTCTTTTATACAAATTTTTATATGAGAAAACAAACTACTGATTTTTATACCAATTCAGCAATATTAATGATACTATAGTACTACAGGAGAAAAACAAAACACATTTGCGTGAAGACTAGAGAAAACACTAAGGTACCAAGTAACCAAAATGCTAGTCCCAGGCTCCAGACTGAGAGGTCTGGAGATTTGGTGAAGGGAAAGCACTCGAGTGCTGCCCTGACCAGGCTTCAGGGCACCGCCACCCTCTGCCACGTGATGGCCTTGTCCATCTCACACGTGTCACCTCAGGTACTAGTCAGGGCTTATTGCTCCAAAGCCAGGTGACACTACCTATTGACCAAATAAAGGAATCTTACGAAAGGCAGTGCTATGAAAATTTTTCGTGGTCAACAATTAGAGTTCATAACTCTCCCATAAAGCTGAGGAAAGCTGGCAGGCTTCCAGGCTGTAAAGGGCAGACACACACACAATACCGAATCCCTCTTCAAATGCTGCTAAAATTGCACCTGGGTAAAATTTACACTAGTATATAGAATTTACTCATGTTTTCCAATAGAAACTCCTGGGAGCTCTTCATTAAAAGACTAATAAACTCCAAAATATTCAGTGTGAGACTCCATTGCAGTCAGTGGGCCAACTGAAGAGACAACGTCAGAAGAAAAGGGGCTGAGGAGGGTAAGGTAAAGGAAGTCTTCAACTGACATGTTACTGCCACATTCAAAGATCCAGAAGAAAATTAAAGATAAAGCAAATTAGAAAGTTCCTTTGCTATTGATTATTTGATTCTAAATACCAAATCCTTTTGTGGGCATTTCAGCACCTAACCCCAGAAAGAAACAGATAGCGATAAAACAAAATACTATACTGCTATTATTTTTTTCGCATATACATATCACAGAATCATAGAATGGTTTGAGTTAGAAGGGACCTCAAAGACCTTCCAGTTCCACCCCCTGCCCTGGGCAGGGACACCTCCCACCAGCCCAGGTTGCTCCAAGCCCCGTCCAACCTGGCCTTGAACCCCTCCAGGGATGGGGCAGCCACAGCTTCTCTGGGCAACCTGGGCCAGGGGCTCACCGCCCTCACGGCAAAGAATTTCTTCCTCAGATCTCATCTAAATCTCCCCTCTTCCAGTTTAGAACTGTTACTCCTCATCCTATCGTTCCACCTCCTGATAAACAGTCCCTCCCCCATCTTTCCTGTAGGCCCCCTTTAGGTACTGGAATACCTAAAGGGGTATTATACATATATATAATATATGTATATATAATACATATATATGCACATACACAATCTCTCCCCTGCCTGTACAAGTATCTTGCTTATAACACTATAACCAGGCTCACGAGCAGTTTCTTTGCATACACTTGATGCGGGAGATAACACACTAGTGTCTTCAGCGTTTTGGATGTTTCCATACAGACCTGGCAATGATTTCCCTTATTTCCCAGGTGACTGCGCCCCTCCAAGGGAGCACAGCACTCTCCTCCTGCCACAATGAAGATGGCAGAATTGAGGCATTTAATATCCTTGTTCCCAGGGCAATGGCAGGAATACCGCGAGCTCAAGTTTGGCCTCTTGAAAAAGCCTTCAGGAAAGTTGCTCTGCAGATCACCCAAATCCATTAAATTAATGCTTTGTTGGCTGGAGTTAAAGTTTTGAGTCAAGCAAAACAAAAGCGTGCGTTTCAGAATACATATACCCTGTCAAATTGCATTTATCAAGATAAGGGTTATTAGAATCTTTTTTCTCCTGTGTGAATGAAATTGTAAGCTTAAAATGTCACTGAAGATTTATTAATCTGATACTCTTTCTGATAAGGGCAACAAAGAGGGCGTATAGGGAGCAGCTTATGAGAAGAAAAGTATGTGTTTGTGCCTGCCTACAAGAAATAGAAAATATGAATACAGCAATTTATCAGTGGGTATACTATAACCAAAAGATTCAAGCCACATAAAGCAATATTACAGTTATAGATTGATTTCAGAACCTTGCCATCCGAAATACATTCATTTAAGTTTGCCAGCAATACAGAAAAATGTCTGTGATTTGCAAAAAATGGAATAAACATGAATTTTCAAAACCTAGGCTGGAGAATCCCTTCTTGTTCTAGAAAGCAGATGGAGGCCTAATGTGAAAACTGGTGCTGTGCGAGAGGACACAGTGAGCGGAGCCCCACCAGCAGGCTCATCGGGGCCTGAATGCACCAGAGAACGTCTTGTGTAAACTTTTTCTCCCTGGTTCTGTGCCTGCTACTGTCGGAGCGTGTCCACGGTGGGGAGGAGTAAGAGCAAAGAGAGGTTTCTCAGTATTTTTGGGTCAAACAGACCGTTGTTAAAGCTTCACGTTTTTTGTACTCCATGTGGTGCACAAGGCAAATAAACACATTCCGCTACTTAACGCGACCAAATCACCCCGTTGGCTTTGTGAGCTACTAATACAGACAGGGGCCCAGCAGCGGCAAGTGAGCTCACCCCCTTAGCATGCCTCCTACGAGAGGGGAGGCAACGCTGTACTTAAAAATAGACTCATATTCGCTTTGTCACAGATGCTCTTACCAGCACACACATCTGCTTGCTCTCATTTCAAGCAACCACAAGCAACAACTCTTTTCCCTTCCAAAGGGCTTTCCCCATAAGAGGGTGGAAACTCTTAGACAGCACTTGGCTGTGGCACTCGCCCTGCTGCTGGACTTTGGCTTTTCGTCTCTTTTGCAAGAAGGAATTCCCTTTGGATGAAGTCAGGCCAAGACAGCTTGTGCTTACCGCTGCGGAAAAGACCCGGGGGAGTGAATTAGCACGCCGGGCTTACAGACCTAAACAGAGAACTCACCAGAGAGCTGGCGGGGAAAATGGCCATTTGTGCTGAGACATCAACCTTCAGTTTTATATAACATCATTTGCAGTGAGTTTGTTGTTGAAACAACTTCACATATAAATACAGATATGTATATATATTTATTTGACTTGTAATTATACCGTTCATAACAATAAAAGCAAAAATGATAATTCAGATCCCATGTAATATATATGTGAGACTTTAAATGAATTTTTTGTTAACACACAGGCTACCGATTTTTTTTAATGAACCACCAAGTAGTATTTTCTTCTTTTCTATCTTATTTTATGATGATTCAGTATTTTCCTTCAAAATATTTTCACTCAAAAATGAAACTCATTATCCAGAGCTCAGTTTTCCTATGAGACTCTATCAAGTGGGTGTTAGTTTTGCAGCAGTTAAGATGCTGGAACGCACTACGTGTTTAGAAAAGGATTAGTTGTACCTTAGCTTTTTCTCAAAAAGTTTTATATATAAAATCTAGTTAAGAAATGTCTTCCTCGAAGTTTTCTGAGAACATGGAGTTTCCTGAGAGCAGGAACCAATTAATCTGCTATAATTCCATTAACAGCTCAACTCACCAGCCTTCTCCGTTTTATGTTTTGAAGTTTCAGGTCCCGGAAGGCAGGGGCAGGGCCCTTCGCATCGAGCTGCGATGGTTTTGCCAGAAGTACATGCATGAAACTCCAACTTGCACTAGAATCATAAAAGAGGCAAGAATATGTTTTGAATTAGGACAAGATATAAAAGCAGCAGCTGCGGATTAAATGAGAAATTGCATTTAGCAGTAATGGCATTGGACAGATTGCAGAACTTCAGTCTCTATTGAAAATGCCATTGTTTTTATTATTGCAGATAACAACAATAATAGCTACTTCCTATGCAGAGTTTTGCACGGCACTTCTAAATGTTATTGTTATTATTCGCTGCTTAAACATATGGAATCTGCAGCATAGAAAGTTGAAACAATTTCTTCTAGGTCACCTAAGAGGTAAGAAGCAAAGCTGGGAAGAAAACGCAAACCTCCAGAATCCTATGTGTTTCCTATGCTACATTACCATCTTTTGGGTGTGAAATCATGCCACCTATCACCTATTACCACTACCGATGTATCAGTTTGGTCTTTTGATAAGCTGGGACCTCTCAATTTCCTCTGCAAGCAATGGGCTTAGTCTGACTGGTATCCGTGAAAAGACATCAAACCTCACAACAGTGAGAACTGAAAGAAATCAGCTCATCAGCTGATGAGACTGGTCCTTCAACATGTCAGCTTTTCTCAACAAGGAGGAAATTTTAAATTACTCCTACCAATAACTATAAATTGCCGCAACAGTTAACAGCATCATCCCTAAAAACAGCCATCCACCATGCCATTAGCTCCAGAAATACAACAAAATCTTAAAACTGAAGAATGAGGATTAAGCTATGAGCAGTACAGTATAGTTCCCTATATCTGCATATTGTTACTCATTCCCTTCCCTTCCCTAAAACCTCAGGAGATGGGATTTACAGCACCTCTTGACAGTCACCACATTCAAACCATTTAAGGACAGCAGGACATGCGCAGTATTTGACAAATGAAACAACTCAGGAGAATCAATATTGCAAAAGTGCGCTAGTTAAAAAGCCCTGATTTATAACATACTGACTATTCATATCCTTTGCTGTTTGCATTATACATATTTTAATGCTGACTTTCGTCTAAGAGCCTGGTGCCTGTGTAGTTGTTCTCGCTGCCCCGAGGGTATTTTCCCCAGACTGGGCCCAGCAGCGTGGGTGCTGGAGACTGGACTAATGTACTAATAAAATAGGAGTAAAAGAAAACAACACACAGAAGCAGGAACAAAAATGTGCAAGGCTTTCTCTTTGGCTTGAAACCTAATGAACTGAATTCAATCCCATTTTTTTGTCTTCTTCAAGCACTGATCTGAGGGCTTTTAATGCAAGGGGGAGTTTTGCCTGCAGTGCTGAGGCTGGCACTCCTCCCCGCAGAGACCGCCTCCCGCCAGGGGAAATGGGAAATGTTGGGCTGTAAAATCCCTTTGTTAAGTCCGACTTTTATTATAGATTAATTCTTTCTCATTTAAAAGTAGGCCAGCATGCTTACACAGTGTGATATAATGTGTTTTGAAACGTGCAGCTTTTCTGAAGGCCAAAGGACAGACAGCGTAAGACCACGGTGTTACCCAATGAAGATGCAGTGGGCAATTGGAGCTCGTGTAGCAACAGCCACTGATGAAAATCACAGCATCATCTTCTGTTATTTTGCTACAGTGGAAGCCAAGAGAACAGAACAGGATGTTGTTACAAGATAAACACCTCCTGCTTTGAAAGTACTGCAAATGCCTTGGCTTTGCCTCTGTTTGTTTTTGTTAAAAGGGCTCATCTTTGCCCAGGCTTTAATCTAGCAGCAGGAGACCATTACCCTGTGCCTACATCCTATTCTGTTGACATTATCTTCCAGCCCTTCTGGACTTCAATGCACTGTGGTGGCTGTGTGCTCTGTGTGATGTTCTGCCCTTCTGATTTAGGAAATGCACAGCCACACACAAACACGTGCAAGCTTAACTTGCACTTTACACAAATTTCTTGCAAGACTGAAGGGAATATAAGTACTTATTTTTCATCTGCCGGCTCTATAATTACACTTTGCACGGAACACAAACTCAACAGAAAGCACATCAGAAGGAGAGGAGAACAGGAGAAAGGAGAACACTCTATGAGGGCACAGTCCTGAAGGCAACAACTCTTTTCCTGCAGCATATTCTGATAGTCAGTATGTTATTGAGAACACAGGCGTAAATCTTCTTCCTGCAGCTGGAGTTGATAATTTAATCCCTTACAAAACATCAATTAGTTACATATTTTCTTATGCATAATAAATGTAAATTATGTATCTAAGCATTAGCAATTATACTTCAAATGCCACCTTTAAGATGGTAAGACCTATTTTCAAGACCATTATTATTTGCAGTTAAGAAAGAAAGAGCTTTACACTTGGAAACAGCAAGGCAAGTTTTTCCTCAGCTTTCCTTATGATTCATAAAAATGACAACCACAAAGCTCAAAACACACCAAAAAAGAAACTGCTTAAAATGGGCTGTCCCTATGATCTGAATGTACAGGGCAAGAAGAGCAGCTAAACTTGAAGATCACAATGGTGCAGTCACATCTGAATAAATTTACACCTACGATTAACCACGTTATCATAGAATGGTTTGGGTGGGAAGGGACCTTAAAGATCACCCAGTTCCAACCCCCTGCCCTGGGCAGGGACACCTGCCACTAGACCAGGTTGCTCAAAGCCCCGTCCAACCTGGCCTTGCCAACCTAAACCAATACCTTATCCACCGAGTGGTACATCTGTCAGATCCACGTCTCTCCAATTTAGAGACAAAGATGTCGTGTGGCACAGTGTCAAATGCTTTGCACAAGTCCAGGTGTCAGCTGCTCTTCTCTTAACTACCAACGCTGTAACCCCATTGTAGAAGGCCACCAAATTTTTCAGGCACAATTTGTCTTTAGTGAAGCCATGTTGGTTGTCACCGATCACCTCCTTGTTTTCCATGTGCCTTAGCAGAGTTTCCAGAAGGATCTGCTCCCTGATCTTGCCGGGCACAGAGGTGAGACTGACTGGCCTGTAGTTCCCCGGGTCTCCCCTTTTTCCCTTTTTAAAAGTGGGGGTTATGTTTCCCTTTTTCCAGTCAGCAGGAACTTCACCAGAGTGCCATGACTTCCCAAATAGGATGGATAGTGGCTAGCAACTCCATCTAGCACTTCCCTTGGGACCCGCAGATGTATCTCATCAGGCCCCATGGATTTGTGCACCTTCAGGTTCCTCAGATGGTTTCAAACCTGATCTTCACCTGCAGTGGGCAGTTCCTAATTCTCCCAGTCCCTGCCTTTGCCCTCTGTGACTTGGGCGGTGTGGCTGGAGCACCTGCTGGTGAAGACTGAGGCAAAAAAGACATTTATATTCCCACCCTATGATGTTAGTTTGGGATGTTACTTTGTGTACATAAAGAACTGGGATGGCAGCTTGGTGCTGGGGGAGGAAGATGAAAGAACTCCATCATTTTAAATACTAAATTAGGATACTGATTACTTTTCAACACCTAATCACTGTATGTAACTGTTTTTCCTTTCCCAAAAGACAAACATGGAGATATCATACTTTCCATGTGATGGTGTGCTTACTCACTATAATAATCCACATAAGTAGCTTAACTTTGGATTTAATGACATTGCCTAAGCCAAATTATCTGATATTCAGAAGCAGAGCGGCCACAGAAGATCTCTCGTGGAGCAATAAAGAAGTTTTTGGACTACCCTGACACTGTATCTATAGCCTAGGAGGCTGTTGGCTTCCCCCAAACCACAGAGGCTGCATTTCTATTCTTGTGTAGAAAAACCAAATAGCCTCTTTCCTTTTGCCATCCTCCCCTCCTTCTCACCTTAAAAAAATAGATACACAGTAAACGACAAAACAGAGTCAATGAGGGAATGATACAACCTATCCTCTCTAACACCAAAGGGACATTGTAAGTTCTGCAGACACGATCCATGAAGATCTTTGCAGTGATTCTATGCAGGACTCATTGGGAGCAGTCCCACAGTTTGGGGCTGGTCCCTCTGATTTCAGGGAACCCATCTCACTGGTGTTACGACTGGATATGCCTTGACTCTCTGCCCTCCTAGTAGAGCTCCCCAGGACCTGCCAAGCTTCATGTTTCTCTGCACCCTCCCTGGTGTTTGAAGTGCATTTGTTTACTATGAACCCCAAGGCCCACATAAACATCTCTAAACTATTTTACTGCAAATGGAAAAGCAGCTCTGTTATTTGTTGCTAAATGTATATGGAGATCAATAAAATATATGAGGGGAGAAATGGTTGAACATATTCATGGAAAATTCATAAATTAATTTATTCAACTAAGACGTGGTAAATTATTGCAGAGTGTGTTTTGGCTAAAGTGTTCCCCTGAGAATTCACTACTTGTATAATGATTCCCTCTTTATTGTCAGTGAATCTACAGCAATGTGTTTTGCATAAGCATTCACATTTGAGGAAGAAAGAAAATAGCTACATAAAATTTATTCCTAGCTATTTTATTCTTGTCTGTCAGTCTCCAGCCTATAGTCCCTGCTAGAGTAGAACCTGGATGTTTTTTAGCGATGTAATAAAACAGCATATCTCTGTCTTTATGCTGGCTTTCAACTTTTGGCAGTCAGGTTTTGATCTAACCTGCACATAAGTAATAGCATTGAATAAGTCACTGTGATCTTTTACACAAGGATATATACTTGACTAATGAACGTCTACACGGACAGCTTCGTACAGCCTCCAGACCAAATGAATGCCTTGAAGAGCTTTGCATCCTGATATAAGGAACTCATGTATTTCCTTAAAAAGCAGCCAAGGCAGGCAGCAGTGGGGTGAAAGAGGGGAGAGCAGCGCTGGAGCACGCAGGCAGCTGCCGGGAGCATTGGTATGGAGCAGCCAGATGAGCTGCCCCCCGGCTGGTATCGAGTGATGAGCACCTCCATGCCCTGCTGCTGAGCTCCAACTCCCTCCAGCAGCCAGTCAACCGCAGGTGAGACAGCGGCTGAGGACGCTGCTCCTTCCCCCACAGCAGATCCCCAGCTGGTCCCTGCCGAGACCAGCTCCGACTCTGCTGCCAGCGGAGGAGAACAGGCAGGAGCACTGCAACATTAAACACTCCCAACGGCGGAGAGGGACTGAGTGCCCACTGACAATATTTGACACATTAGCTACACACACTGGGATGAAGACTGGCAGCTCACTCAGTAACAACATAGCCGTGTATTTCTTCATTGTGATTCTAATTACAATATATAGGATAAATACTGTCGGATCCCAGCCCTGACAGCACCTTCATTGGGAACGCAGGTGTAACTGAGAATCTGCTGCAGGTGCCCCCGATGGCCTGGGACACACTATGTGCCCAGTGCTGCTCTCTGTCCATAGACAGGACAGATAACCAGAGCACTTCACGCAGGCTGAGTATCCTGGGCGATCTCACAGCCTGGGGAACAAACACCAGGGAAGAGGAGGAGAAGGAGAGAGCACGCTTCCTGCTGGGTTCAGCAGAAGGGAGGCTCTCCGAGACCCTGATTTGCTCTTATTGCATAAAATTCAACATAC
Organism: Dromas ardeola; assembly: GCA_013398915.1. Classification (NCBI taxonomy): domain Eukaryota; kingdom Metazoa; phylum Chordata; class Aves; order Charadriiformes; family Dromadidae; genus Dromas; species Dromas ardeola. The sequence goes on along the minus strand of VYZM01016675.1, from coordinate 773,004 downwards.
AAACCTATCATTTAAAATTTCTTGTAGTTATGCTGATAAAGGAGAAAATGTTAAGCTTCCAAACTTTTACTGCTTCTGTCACTAATTGACTTGTGAATTAAAAAGGAGAGAAGCCTATTTTTGTCGGTGGAAATCTGTAGGAATTAGCAGACAATATGCATGATGAAGATAAACTACCATGAAGTCTCTTTCTCAAAAGACTGAAGATTGGAATAGGAGGTTAAATTTTATACTAAACTAATTAAAATGTATGTTAAACACCAAAAATATTGCATCTAACTAACAGCAATGTCTCTAAAACTCTGTTGTTGGACAGTGCTCTGGCCTGGAAGACACTGCATCTTCTTTAGTGCCCTGCAGCTTTTTACATTTCCAGTGAGAATTATTTCTGTGCAGTTTGTTTTATGGTGCATCTTTTGTTCACTCACAATATGTCTCTCCTAAACTTCAGATACAAATACCAGAAGCTCATTATTTTCTGCCTCATCTTTTACTCAGTACCTGCCACCAGCAGAAGCTAAAACCTCCTGAAATTACAGCGTATATATTTTTTAGTCCAGATTTTCTTTATATCAGTAGGCTTTCGTACCTATCTGTCTTAGCAGATAATTAGAATCCATTGGAATTCAGACACCCATTTGAGAGGGGCTGTTTGTTCACATGCTTTAGAGCAGTACTTGCCATTGCTTCCTTAGCTAGTACTCTTATCAGTATTTTCTTTATAAGCCTCAGTTTCCAGTTTTCATCAGATGGAAAAAAACCCACCCTATATTTGGAACATCCTCAGTTCAAGAGACCTTTTCCGTCTCTTTTTTTTTTTTTTTTAAACTTGGCACAATAAAAAAAAAAGGTTCAGTATCTTTTCTTCAAATACCAAAAGAAGTGTCATACAGCGCACTCCCATTGCATCCTACTGAACACATACGTTAAAAAGTTTTAATGGGAATTCTGCAAAGTTTTTAGTCTCTGTAAAACCTGAAATCCTGAAAACAACTGCCCATCTGGGCAGCTGGGAGACAGCAAAGACAATTCATGTGAATTCATGCATGTAAAAAGTCAGACACTAATGTGCACCCCTGGCATGAGTCTCTCATTTTGGGCTACATGACAGCGTTGTGTGGTCCCTTATCATGTCTCCTCCCTGCCACGCAGTTCTGCTGCCTCCTGGCCACTCTACAAACTGGAGCCTTGCCCAGGCCCCGCTGTCCCGGGCTCTGGAGGAGACGGGATACACTGGGACAGGGCAACAGAGCACCATGCCTCAGGGGAACACTGAAAATACGGACCAAGCTCTGTCCCCAGGACTGACCACTTGGGTAGGCTTTATACTGATGGAAGTGGCCATTCTATGGCCAGACTAGTATTTTTGCAAGGTAGCATAGTCATTTATCTCAGCAAACATTTGATGTTCCTTCTGCTTGAAGGGCAGCCTCCCTACAGCAGGGCTTCCTGTCCTGCGCAGGCGCTGCTCCTGGGTGGGACTGGCTCATGTTACTGCAATAAAAACAATGGGAAGGCTGGGAAAAAAAAAATAAAAATAATTGTTTTCTACTAGAAGAGCTACCAGGCAAACATACAGCACTTCATCTTTGCAATAAAAGCCATACATAGATATCTTAAAAACCTGGAGCTGTAATTAGGAGCACTGTTCTCCTTATGAGAATACATAGCTGCTGCTGATATTAATGGGAGTTATGCATGCGTACCAGTGGTGGAATAAACTCTAACTAACACAAACAATCCATTGTGTAAATACACATTGAGCTATTTTTAAAACACGCGCTAGCTGTAGTTTTGAAGCAGATGTTAGAGCTGATTGGCTCAGAAATTCCCATTTCTGCAAGAAGTGACATGAAGGACCTTATTATATCCCAGGTAAACAACAAATATTTGAGAAAGTCTCTCATGGCACATTTGGCTGACAGGCAAGTGGTTCATCACCTGCTAGAAAAAGAGAACAGCTTCCAGGTGCGGGGTCAAGAAGAAAGAGACCCAGGTTCCAAGGCACTGATATTAAATAGGCTGAACAGATTTAAGCAGCTGAATGCAGTAATGCCAAAAGGTCTCATGCAGCAAAGCTCTGAGGACCACAAATTGCTCTACACTCCACAGCTCTGCCCTCTGCAATCCTGCGGCCCTAATGAGGGAGAGCTGCAGGACTTTGCCCTCAAGGTAAAATTAACTATGGACTAGAGGGAAAGCATGAGACCCAGGCAATCTTTAAATATCACTCTCTAAGTCAGGAGGTCACATCATTAATATTGCCAACCGCAGACGCTCCAAGCACATGGCTGAAGTCCCGAAAATTAAGCTTGTCGATTTTAAGATTTTAAAATATAACAACATTTTTTTTTTTTAATTTTAAATTTTTCAACTGATTTTTTTTTTTTTTTTTTGTTATGTCCCAGCCACATGCAATAAGTTACGTGGTTTTGACTCTTAAAGCAAAAGTTTAAAAAACCAACTCCAGAGCAACTGGAAAGACAGAAGGTTCATCTTACAGGAAGAGGCAACCAGTCCCTGGCCTGGGCTCCAGAAAAGAGTGTGCTGAATTGTAAGAGGCAGCTATCATGCAGTTCAGTATGGCATTAATTGCATTTTTTGTGGCCTCACATTATAATTGGAACGGTGCACCTCTCTAAAGATCGGTTTCAACTTCTCAGCAGGAGAAGAGCAGAAGGAGCTCCTTATTTTCATCCATTACAGTCAAAGAGTTGTTTTGGAAAACAAAAAGCCTCACTACCTATGTGAGGAAAAACATCAGTAGAGGGCCAGCTCTGCCCCTAAGAAAAGTTCATGCCTCTTCCTTGCTTTCAAATTTTTGCATGAGAGATCCTTAAAAGAGAGTCTGTGACTGCGGGGTACAAGTCCTACACACCACAGCCAGAAGAAGGGAAGGAGAGGAACAGGGCAGCGCCATGGGGGCAGGCGTGACAACCAGGCACACTCAGGACAGCAGATGGAAGGACCCCCCAGGCACTGACTCCGGAGTAAAGCATCCAACCACACTGCAATCAGAACAGAGAGCAAGCTCAGCTCTATTCCCAAGTGTTCTGGCATTAATTTGTTCCCAAAGGACTACTTGGTTGATCTTTCATATATGTAATTAGACTCAAAGTAGCCAAAAAGTTTCACACTTATAAATGTTACCCTGCTGGTTAAAGCTACCCAGAGAAGAAAGAACTAGACTTAAAAAAAAAAAAAAAAAAAAAAGGAAAAAAAGAGCCATTTCCCAAGCTGACTGATATCTGAAGACTCAGTAGGGCGAGTGCTCGTAGGCATGTTGAACCATTTCAGTGTTTGAATGGCAGGGCTCCAAACCAAGGAAATTATCATGTACTCGTGCTACTGCAAACTGCCCTCACAGACAGAGCAAAGTCAGCTCATTTGAGGATTTCTGGACAGACCGCTGAAGGACAAAATTCCTTTTTAATAAACAACAAATTGCCCTGAGAAATAGCTAGCAAACAGCTCAACGTGAAGCAGGAATTTTTAAAAAATGCGGTTAATTGCATCAGCTAGATGATGTGGCATATAAGGTCATTGCACTCGATAGAGGAGGCAAAGGACATTCAAGGGACCATTTATTATTGCATGTAACAATGAAAACAAATGGTTGCCATTTTGAAAACAAACAAGAAAGTAGTTCTAGGCACCAGAATCTAGCACGTCATACCAAAATCAAATTTGTTTTTACATGTAATTTAGATGCCAGTTCTGTAAACACGTAGGTCAAGGTGGAGGAGCCGTATCTCAGTTGGTTTATCATCTTGTAAGGATTCAGGTGCTTATTGGAGCAGCAGGGCCCAAGCAAGGCTGGAACTTGACACAGAAGAGTCAAGTCGTAAGTGGAAACATTTGTGCAATGCTGATTTTGACTTTTCCTTCCCTGGCTGAAGGGACTAACACGAGCTTAAAGCCAAATGAAGACAAAGCACTTCTGTCACTACGAATGGCCAAGTCAAAATAAGGACACCCATCCCTCCTCCCTGAGATTTAACACAAAGTACCAGCGTGCGTTAAATCTGCAAACTACCCCGCTCTCTAATTCTGGCTCCTGTTAGTTATCATGCAATGGCTACTATGAGGTACGCATACACTTGTCTTCTCCCCAGCAGAGTCACATTCTTAGAACTGAAATCTGGGCTTCAGCCTGTGGTTTGATTTTGGTGACTCTACAGACTATTTTCCAGCACCAAGGTCATGCCCACCCCCTGGGCTGAGCTGGTTCCTTGTGCGTGACTGAAGGAGCCGAGGAGATGATGCGAAGTCACCCATCCCCAAGGGGCAGCTCTGCACCTGAGCCTCCTCCCGCGCACAGGGACTCGCTGCCGCAGGCCGGCACTAACTTGGGGATCTCTGCTGGATGCTTGTGTGGCATAATCACGCGCCGTGCCTGGTAATTACTGCTACAAACTGTCTTTGGAGATGCTAATTCTCTAGTCAGGAATATTTGCAAGATCGGAATCCAAACGCAAATGTAGGCAGCAGTGTTGGCTTATTTTTAAAAAAAATTAAAAACGTATCTTAAAGCTCATATTCTATGTTCACGTACAAAAGCATTTCCTGTTGCTAAATGTCTACTCCTTTTTCTTCCTGCAGGATTTGCATGATGGCTCACTAATGATAACCATTTTCTAGCTGCACATGGGAGTTTTTGCTTTCCAGTACACCAGCCTGCCACATCCCAAGATGTGGACTTTAAAAAAAAAAATAAAATCACTTTCCTACTGCATTTGTTTTCTTTCATTTCTGTATCTATTATATTGCTTTTGTCTCTATGAAATCATTCTCTATTTTACTCTTCGTAATTATGAGCTGAGAGTTCATAGCTAATAGCATTATTCAAAGTGGAAAGACGTTACTTAACTTTTTTTTTTAATAGACCAAAGCCCTCTTAGTTTAAAAGTAAAGAAAATCACAGGAAAACAATTGGAGATTTGCAACGATCGATGCTGCTTGAAATGTACTTGCCATGTAATTGAGATGCATTCTCATTCTGTAGCCATTTACCGATCACATGAGAATTATGATTTGTCATTTTTACTCGCTTCAAATTACTAAAGGCAATTTAATTTCTCTCATGGAGACGACACATCAGATAACGTGACCATAATCAAGAGGTAACGATCTGTGGCTCTATGCACATAGAGATACTCCAGTTACCAACTAAACGACTGCCTACATATGGCAGAGGGAAGGCAATGCAAGACATTCAGATCCCCAAGCACAGGGTTTCCACCCAGGCAATGACATTTTAAACACTGCAATTTAGCTACGCCGTGCAACTGTATCAATCTAGATTTCAGATGAGGCAATGCTTCATCTACTCTGTCATTCTCCTATCCATCTGTCCATACCTGGGCAAAAATACAGCATCTGGCAACGACTATAAAGGGCAGACATGTTCCCTTCAGGTTTTTATGCGATTGGTATGATAGCAATATCGTAGCATCTCAAAAATCTCCCAACCAACTCTCCCCATCAATCAGTAACTGTGAAGTCACATCTTCTGCAGAAGTGTAGCACATAACGAGCTTAAAGCAATGAACCGGGCACTGGCATTAGGTGAGGGTTGTGTATTTAGTACTGTATTTGCAGTTACTTTAAGGTGTCTGATGCATCTGATAGTGTGTTATTAGGGATGAGATTCTGACGGCTGTGGCTCTACAGGACAAGAATAGTCCAAAAGTATTTTAACCCTCTCCCCGACATATGTATTTTTACAAATGAAAGTTAAAGAAAACTTGCTACTGCACCTGCCTTGCCTTTTGAAACACTGGTGAATCAGTCTATTGAATTTATTCTCTGCTGTCTGTTCCTTCTCTAGCCACCTTGCCACAAAGAGTAACACTTAAACTAGCACATCGTGCTCAGAGCTTTGTGCTTCCCAGGGCCTGTGTTATAAAATTATTGGAGAGAAGGAGGAAGTATCTGAAATCATCTCAGAGCACAGGTGGACAAGGGGCTGGGGAGCTTCCAGGAGAGGCCGACACAGAACAAGGGTCAGGCCAGGTGCTGTACGCTGGGCTTCTGAGCGTGTACCTCCTCAGCTAGCAATGACTTCTTAAAACTCTCTGTATTGTTGTTTCTAGAATTAGTAAAAAATAGCAGGGGAAAAAAAGATACAGATACACTGAAAGACCACCCTGGCTTGCTCAACAACTTGGCAATGCAGTGAGTAGCTAAGGCGTGTACTTTTTTTATTACCAAACTCAGTAGTTTACCTGGGCTACCAGTCATATGCCAAACATACAACCAAGTTGAGTGCCTCTGTAAAAGTGGAAATGTGCGCTTCTATGGGATGCATGCTTGGTTTTCAAATGGTGTCATCCTCTTCTAACCAAACCTTGTCTTTCCAAGTAAGCGGTGAAAGTCAGTCTGAGTTTTTCTGTTCCCAAATGATGTCACTGATAATAAATTCCAGAAGACCAGTCCACTTCTCCAGAATAGTTACCCCATTCCTTTCCCATTAAATCTATTAGATTAAATAGTTCAAAACAGGTTTGCCCAGGTGTCACTGACCATGATGCGGCCCTAGCAGCGTTCATTCCTTGTTACTGCTGTATGAGATGTACAGTATCAAGTAAACTTCCAGATCTGAGAGACAGTTTTTGTCTGTTGTTTATGGACAGAGCAAATCTGAAGTTAAAGTACTAATAGAAAATAAACAGCATTCTGCAGCACCACTGGTTGCTCTGGTTGCTTTCAGAATAGCAACAAAATTTAAGTGCTAAGAACGCCAATCTATTTTTTAATTGACTTCTCAGAATTTTTATTTTGTGAAGAATTAATCAAAACAAAAGCCAGACTGGAAGCCCCAATGCTAAAAAGCTCCGAAACAAAACAGTTGGCAGTTACTAGCACAGAAGCTTCGGGACTGTATTTTGGAGCATAGCAACCGGTGAAGAGTAAGCTGGCTTAAGCTTTGAAGTTAAAGCTTTCAGCAATGCTTCCGATTTCTGAAGAAGACAATAGAAACAACGGAAAATTAAAAAAAAAAGGAAAAAAACAAACCCTAGGCCTAGTTCAATGCTCAGTGAATGGACTCACTGTGAAAGACACCCATACAAAGAGCGCAGAATTAGCCTGTTTGCTCAGAAATCAAGTAACCACAGCTAATCCTTTTGCAGTATTATCCTGTTTCGGCCTTTAATAAATCTTCTTTAAATTAAAGATGCACCCACGCCAAGAAACACCTTCTTTGATGTTTTAAATGACTCAAATAAGCTGTCTGCTGCTAAAAGCTCAAAGTATGAATTCTGAAACTAAAAAAAAAAAAAAAATAGTCATTTTTCTGTGCTAAGAGGCTGACATCTCTCAGGAAGGTCAGACCATTCAGGATCGCAACTTCCAAGCACCTCAAGCATTGGTGCATCTTCTGCCCACGCATAAAGGGAAAAGATCCTGGAATACAAATCTCTTACAAGCCAGTTACCCAAACCCAACCAATCCCCTCTGGATACTGGAACAAGGGATTTTACATTTTAACTGAATGCAGGCAGAGAGCTTGGAACATGGTAACTAAATCAGTGCAAACAACATTTTTATTTAAGCTTGTGTAATTAGCTATGAGTTGGCATAACAACTCTAAGATTTTCTTGTTTTCTCTTCCTCTCAAGAACACAACTTTCAATGCTTGAACTTTGGCAGATGATTCATAATGTAAATAACAGAATTTTCTCCAATTTTGACTTTGGATGCAGAAAGGAGGATTTTAAAAGTAATATTGGCTTTGCACATAAGATGTACAACCCGCAAGCTGAACTAACAACAAAAGTAATCAGGTTGTCCTTAGTGCAAAGTTAACTGTAGACAGAGGAGCGTATGTAATTGATGGGTTTTTAAGTTCCAACCGTCACATGCCAATTTGTTTGATTTGGCAGTCACAACTGTGATTCTAATCAAGTTAGAAAAGGAGCCCTGTCATTACCATCATCAAGATTGGTAGCTTTCCCAAAAACAACAAATACCGTATTTGCAATCCTTACTTACCGCTGACTTCTCCTCAAGCGTGTTTTCTGCTCAGAGCAAAAGCTTTCATTGCACAGGGCAAACCATCAATCAGCCACAGACGGCTCAAGAAGAGAAAGCTACTCGAACATAGTTGCTTTATGCATTGATCATCCTCTTCAGTGGAAATTGTTGCAGCCTTAGAGGGAGGCCTGGGAACTTCTTGGAATTTTCCATAAACTACATCAATATGCAGCCATCACAGGTGTCATGGTTAAGTGCAAGAAAGTCCCATGCCTCGCTGTCCTGTGGCCCCTTCTCAGTCCTCTGAGTAACTGGACTGGCTCAACAAGGGTAACGATGGGAGAAAGCCAAGTGGCCATAGAACACAGCATCCACCCTCATCAGGATGTGACCAGGACATTTGCTTTCATTTCCACTTTTTCCTCTGCCTTTCTCAGCCCTGTGACCTTGATCCTACAGGGTCTGCTCCAGGCAGATGCACGAATCCTTTCCCCTTCAAAGTACACAGAGCAGAAGACCCCCATCTCAAACACATTTTTTGCATAATAATGCAGCTGAGTGGGCACCTGCCTTCCAGGCCCCACTGCAGTACAAACTGCCCGACAGTAGTGAGTATTATTGAAGGGGGGAATTGCTTAAAACATTTTTAATTACAGTCACTGTAGAACAAATAAATAACTACATTTAAGACAAGCTGAATTACAACTTATTCTGGTTCCTTGCAGTTTTCACCTGAGCAGCACATATTATTTCCCTCCTTGCCACCTTCTGAATTCTCATTAACCTTTCTGTCAAGACTGCTTTAAACGTGTCTTGTTAATTCACCATGTTCTTTGAGAAATCTGACATGGAGATGACAAATGCTTATCTAAAAAAAACCCAAACCACCACCCTTCTGGTTTAATGAAGTTCATAACAAGAAACACAAAATTCTAGTTTACAACACAGGTTTGCTTTCAGCTTTGCTACTTCATTAAGTTCAACAGCAAGACTATCTGAATAGCTTAAAGCATCTACCCTCAAAAGAGCAGAAGAAAAGGTCATGGACCCTAAAGAAATCTAAAGGCTTCAAGAACCTCCTCCAAAGCTGATGCATTTTCACTACTCTAATATTCTGTTCTACAGTATGCGTGCCTCCTAAATAAAAACCCTTTACAGTTAACATGCACTGCTCTTCCCCTCACACTTAACATAGGTCAAGGTGCAAAATTTCTCAAGAAATTCTATAACCTTGTGGGAATTTCTAGTGAGAAGTTGTTGCGATCTTGGGTGCATCACAAGGCAACGCATAAACATTTATATTCTGGTAGGTTTTGTGAGAGAAATAGCGTATGTTCTAGAAACAGCAGGCAACTAACAGAGCATTTGTTAATCCTCAAAAAAGATCTCAAAGCCATTTAATTGACTGATATTGATGTACTACTTCTATCCTACTAAATATTTTTTGAAAAATATTCAGTAAGACAATTATGCAATGAAATTACCATTTATATGTCTCCTTTCATCTACAAGAGTCAAAGTCCTATGTATTTATACTCCTATAAATACATACTACTGCTCAAGTGCAGCCAATTCTGCAGCAGGAAATATCAAATGCTCTGCACCAGCACACAATATAATGGGTTGTACGAAGGGAGCGATGATATTTAAATCCAGAGAGATGACAAGACCCAAGAGACTGTAGAGTTCATCTTATTTTGTAGCACCTGCTCCTTTGCCCTGGATAGCACAGTTAGGGTGTCCGAGCCTTCCACAGGGAGGAATTTCACAAGTCAGTAAGTACTGGCCTCCATCCCTTGGGAAGGGCATCAGTCCCTTCTCATTCTGACCACAGCCTGACCAGCCAGATGGGTAAAGCCTCGCTGCCCATAAGCATCCTCCCGGTCTCTTGGTTGTCTAATTTCAAGGGGGAAGACTCCTCTCATCAAAGTGCTGAGGTGGGGACATGATCTGGATCATACTGTTTAAAAATGAAATGAGAATGGGTGAACCGTGCTGTCAGAGGGATGCTGAAGGACGGCAGCAGTGTGCAGAAGTCAACGGCAGCCCTGTGCATGGGATCACCAGGGAAACCTATCGCCCAAGCAGCGCATAGCCTGATGGTCGGAAACTGACGGAACATGATTGATTTGCACAACTCCCTGAGTAGAAAAACATTTAATTTAAGAAAGATTAGATTGTCACAATTGCCCCTGACAAGAATGCCTGTCTAGTGAGGCCTTGAGCCTGTGTTTTGGGCTAGCACTGTGTTCTAGCCAAGACCTTAAAAATATTTGCAATACAGGCTGTCACCAGTGCTACATTTCCTTGTCACTCTCTAAGTGTGACTGATTTGCCAAGATCAAGACTAAATTCACGATCAGCAGCAAGGGCACCTAACATGAATTATACAACTGGCTTTCCTTCCCAGCCTCCTGGATATGCTCAAGAAAATGCTTTTCCCCTGCATACATTGTTGCTTTTTATATCCACACGCCATTCTCTGTGTAACGACGCACGACTGCTCAGCTCATCCCACTGTCTCCTCCCCGCTGCCAAAACAAAGATGATGCTCAGTCACCAGGAGGCATTTGGCTATTGAATATCAAAGCCTGTATTATAAAATGCATCGATATGGCAGAGTTCCGTGCCATGGACAAAAGAGGGGAGTGGAAGCGGTGATGATTTTCTGAAGTGAGTTTAGCACTGGGGAAGGCGACTGTTTGCCGAGTGCAGCTCCGGAGAGGCAGGGGCAGTGCCTGTGCAGAGAGCTCCATCTACGGAGACAGACGAGCTCTCCGCCGAAGATAAGGGGGTGAGAAAGCACGAAAAGCACGGGGTAGCTGATTAATGGAAAGAAGGAATAGGAAAGGACCTTTCCTTTCTCTTCACCTTCCCAAAATCATGGATACAGAGATGAAACTAAAGTCTCTAAACAGACAAACTTACACAGTGCAGCCAGGAAGAGCCTGTGAGGCCAAAGGAACAGCTTTTTAAATTTTTAACAGTGGTATCCTGGAGCTGGCCAGAAGCAGAGAAATAACTGTCAATACAGAGGAAATACAAGGCCCAGAGAATATCAGATTTTTGGGAGGCGGCAAACAAGTCTCTTCCCAAACCCAGGATACAGCCCAAAGCCAAAGGTGTCAAACGAGGGAGTCAGAGACGAACAGTGAGCAGAGAAATTCAGACAGTGCTCTCAGCTCTCGCAGCAGTGAAAGACGATGTCTTGAGCATATTAACAAAGCAATAAATCCCACAGAGTAATCTGCCACCCTGAAAGCACACTGTATACTTAGTCTTGAGAGGTTTTGCCCAAGGGAAGAAGATACTGGAGCTTCAGCGTCAGCTCACATCTCAGATTCTCTTCTAAAGGTATCTTTAAGTGGGTCACTCAATTTACCAGTAAACCGCAAGATTTGATACTGAAGTCACACGGTGTCTTCTCTGAAGAGAATTAGATAAAATTTTAGACACTGATGGACTGTGTTTTGCTCACCATGTCAATGGAGAGATAATCAATGATAATGAAGAAAGCTTTTTTCTAAGCCATTTCTACAGAAGTTTATGACCTTCCCTGCAGTTATTTGGAAATCACTTATTCAAAACTTTCACATTCTGGGTCTCAGACGGGTCTCATTCTTCCACTGACAACACTGAAAAGTTTATGATAGTGTGTCAAAAGAAAAACATTAATTAAGAAGACTTCCGATTAATGAAGATGGAAATAGTGACAAATACTGGATTTTAAATCAATTTATAGGATAGATATAAGGAAAGGGAAAGAAGAAACTTTACAGTAACTAACTACTTATGGAAAACAAATGCTGTAAGTTAACAGAAGACCAGAATGAATGAGAAGATTTAAGGCTGAAATACCAGGAAACTATTGGTGACTACCATTCGAATATCCTGCTGCATTAACTTGCAGGTTGCCACACGGAGTTAAGTGAGTAATTCCTCTCATTTGATTTTTCTAACCAATACAACCACTGTTCTTTAGTGACAAATTAGCTTAGGTGTCGCTCAGAAATGATCCCCTACTATTTTCCAGTTATGATTTAGGTCTGAAAACTACTCTAATAAAAATATACTGACTAAACAAACAGAAGAAAGTGAGCTGAAATTTAGATAACAATAATGACAAATTTATCACAGCAGAAACATGAGTCACTCTCACCTGTAAATCTACAAGAGTTTTTCCATCCCTTCATTCCTCAGTTGAAGATATCACATCATCTAAAACTATGTATTATTCATACTTTTCTATTATTGCAGTAGTCTGAGAAAGCTGACTAAAAAAAACCTAACAAACTTCTTATCGGGCATTAGGCTGTATTTCAACACCAGGGAGTAAATCTATGGCAAACACCCCTGGGATCCCACGATTACCCTTGTAGTGGCATATTAGGCACTTTCGGAACCTCAATTTTTGGCCCCAACAAATGGCCTTTGTGCCCTAAAAATCCTGGCCACCTTTACTGCTAATTACACAGAGCTAATGAAACAACAGCAATGAGTGTCTCCTGTTACTATATTCTTTTTGATGCTGTGAGTCTTTAGCTCAGATGGAAACTGTTTGCTGCAGACTGAATTCAGATGTGTCTTCTGCTTAATCCTAACCTGTAGCTACAGCCAGCAATTTATATAATTTATTTATCATTTTATTAATCTAATAATATTTATCTAATATTTCACAGCAAAAGCTATCTCTGTGTATGACCGTATGAGCTCATAATATTCTTGCTTCATAAAGGCATTCTGAATTAATCTTTACAGGTCCTATTTCAATTTCCCAAGGAACAACTTCTTTTTCTTTTTATAGACTCCTATATGGTCCTAAGAAATAGCTAAATGAACAAAATAACAGTTAACTAGCCTCAACCCACAGCCTGTATCTTTTGGCATCATCAGGAACACTTAGAGCTGCAAGACTGGATTCAGCATCTCCTATAAGTAAAATCACTGCTGAAAAGAAAGTAGACAAACATCTTTGAAGACTGAAGCGTCCCCATCTAACCCCTGTGTTAAGCACCAGCATCTACGGGATAGGTTTATTAAAAGCACTGATGTCTTATCAGAGCTGATCAAAATTTACACGTGAAAACCCAAAACGTTGATCGTGCCTTCCCTTGTGGAAGGGTGCAGGGTGTCACCCCACCACTGGTGCACAGATGAGATGGCAATCCCAGTGTCTGGCACAAGGAACCAATTAAAGTTTGTTGAATTAGTAATACCAGCAGCTTACAGCGGGTAAAACCAACTTCCCACTGACAGCATACTGCCTGCAGATATTAGTGCTGACACAACCCTTGCCACCACACAGTGGTGTGTCCTCCAGGAGCACAAGCCCCCACCCTGTCCTCTATTAAACCCATATTCATATTTGGGCAGACCACATTCTTTGCCTCCCAGCGCCTTCTCCTGGGCAAGTTGTCTTAAAGTAGGCAAAAGGTATGTCAGAGAGCGCCTGCAGGTGATGTAACTCAGTCTGGAAATAAAGCATCAGGAATAACAGGCAAGTGCTCAAACTAAATACAACAAGATTTAGAACATGCTTCTAGATTTAAGGGAAAGTGTAGTCTTTAAATTACTGCTCTGGAATTTACTGGCTTAAAATGAAAGACCTTATGGCATCCCATCACAGAGTTATGGAACTCTCAAAAGGGTTTTCTTTGCTCAGTGTTGCCTGTGCAAGATATATTTAAGTAATAAAACACACTTCTGATACTAACCCTCCTATGCAGGCTCTATGATGACAGACTTTAGTTTTGAAAACACAGAGAGGTCTCTGTACAGGCTAGCATTCCTCTGCCATTGTCCTTACAGAGGCTTTTGCTGGTTATTTTCTACTGTTTACTTGTTCGTTTGAACTGAAAGACTTTTGATACCAACTTCAGCAGCATTTGGTCATGACGTGCAATCCTACAGCCAAACCCACAGGTTTGGCGTCCAGCACAAAACCAACCATGTTCCAGCCTAGTGCAGTGCATCAACTGAAACAGCCTTTCATTTCAGTCTCCCTGCAATTTAAATTGGCTACATACGATCTGTAAATGTCTTCAATCTTCAAGCTTCACGCTGTAGCTTACAACATTTAGCCCCCCTGGGTGGCAGATGCCTCTGACACACCTCTCTTGGGAATGTTAAATACAGAGACTTTAAAAATGGCATTTGTAGCAAGTCACTTTCATTTGTGTGAAAGGCAAGATATTCCTGAAATAAAGAGAATCTGAAGTTAAGAGGGAAAAAGTCCATTAACAAATTGAAGTCTTGACCCACGGGAGGCTTTTAGCATTTATCTAATCTAATTTGTGTTTAATAAGACAGGTTTTTTTTCAAACAGTGCATCCACAATCCTTGGTAAGAACACCTGTGAATGAAATTCATTATTTTTTACTTTCTGCAGAGTTCAGTTTTATATCTTTAGATACTCTGATTGAAATCTATAGAGAGTCCTGGTCTTGTTTTTGCCCTGCAATGATGTCATTTACACAGATAATTAATCCCATTGATTAATTCTATTTGTTACTCAGGCAGCTATGAAAAGTAATAGCAATTTATACCATTTTTATTTGTGATCTTCCATTTATAACTCTATTATAGTTAGGTCAAAATAAAAGAGTTGATCAACAGCCTGTTCTTGGTTTTGTGGGCATGACCTGGGTGAAGAACTCTTACAAGTTGTAATTTATGCACTGAATCTTAACCAAGGGTTGGAGGTAAAATATACTTTAAATCATATCCAAACATGACTAAAGGTTCAAGGATGCCATTGGTTTCAGAGGCAAAATAAATCATCATACGCTCATTTTAGGTTAAAAATATCTGGTGACACAGTTTTTACATTTCCTTTTACCATCTTATTTGTTTCACTGAAGGTTCATCTCACTCCCATGTGGTATTGCGGGCTATAAATATGTAAAGATCACCTCCATCCTTGGATTGACCCTCACCTCTTATCGCAACTACACTCCAAACGACACAAAGACAAAATAACGTCATACAGTTGTGACACCAGATGTGATGAGTCTATTTCTGGCCATTGGGGGAGCCTGTAGAAGCCACATGAGGGATTGTGCCGATCATCTTCTTTGCCTAGTAAGTACTGGTGAGGGTAACGGAGCAAAAGTAATGGATGTAGGAATTATAGGAGCCAGTCTTTCACACCCACAAGGGAATTAACTATACCATCACCTACAGTATTGTCTTTTTTTTTTTTTCTCAATTTGATAAGCTCTACTGTGCATTTCCAGACATACATCCTTGCCAATGCCTCCCTTCTAGAACAGTTTTCACGTAGTTGAAAAATAACCACCCAGAAATCTAAAACCAGCTAAGTTTCCACTGCATCCCGGTGAAGTGGGCATAATTATGGGTGTTGTGGAGTCCCAACTATAAGACAAAGGGTCCACAAATATCTTTGTCCCAGGCCCTGTCTGTGCGCCAGCTGTCTGAATTAGAAGAAGCTCAGATGTAAAGGCACTCTGCTCATGCCAGTGCACGCAGTGCTAAGAGCACAGCGCTGCAATATGCAAGCATAACTGGTACACAAACTTGGCCTTTATTTGAGCAAATACTGTAGTAATTTATGCAAGCCTTGAGTTCACCCAGCAGCCTGCTTCACTGCAAAGCACTCTGCATCTGCTCAAGCTTAAGGTGCTGAGCATTTCCCCCAGCCTCTAAAGGGCGCTGTACTCCGGAGGGAGAGCATCCTGCGCTCCCACACGGTGCTGCTCGGAAGAGGTCATTTTTTTGGAGCTGCTATTGGAAATTCAACTATGGACTTCAAGTCTTCAAATCTGTTTTCTACTTTAAGCATGATGGAGGAAGACAGCTGCTTCAGAGCATTTACAGCCATAACAGAAACAGGTTTTTACAGACATTCTCCTGTGTCATCCTAAGCCAGGGAGGTGCAGAAATTCCACAGCCAGCTGTGGAAACGATGCACTTTATCACACACGAGAGAAGGACAGAGCTACTGCTTAACTAAAAAAAGCCAGATTCCATCTCTCCTGTTAGCTGGACCAATCTAACACTTCAGCTAGCCCCTAACTGGAACTAGAAATAGCCCAAATATAATGCAGAAAATAAGTTAAAAAAAATAAAATTCACCTAAGTGAAAACAGTGCATGGTGACAGACAAAATGCGTTACATGATGTGATTACATGTCTGTAAGAAAAGAAATTCTATGTCTCAACACCAAATATTAAGACTGCAGGCCAATTTTCAAGAACCATGTGGTGCACAGCTGCAGAGAGAGATGCAAGAACAGAACAAAAATACTCCCCTGCTGACTGAGCCCCATGAGCAGTTCCAGCTCACCACCACCGAGCTCGCGTGGGGGTGGATGTAATCTGCAGAAGACACACAATCAAATGGGGCGGATTTGCATGATGCTGCCATGTATTGCCCCAGGACACAAGATCTATTTGCAGAGGTCCTGCAGGGCGAACTCGGCAAGGCTGGGCAGAACCCCAGATTAGACCTGCATTCTACATGGTTTTCCTGTCTTTTCTATCCTACACAGGAATTGGAAGAGACAGCTTGAATAACAGTGCCATCTCCCCTCTGAAAGCCTCTGCTTTTCTATTAATAATTTCTTGCATTTTTGAACTCACTCTCATCATGAAATGCAAATGAACATAATGCTATGTCTACGCCACTGACTGAAGAAAGCCATCACCATTACCCATTCAAGCGCTGAAGTTTTTAAAGGCTCTTTCCCCTGCCATACTGCCTGAGGAAACTTTTCTGTGAAAGACATTCCAGCACACTCTCCCCCTCAAAAAAAAAA